>JAKSZT010020697.1:1256710-1336659 GCA_026826555.1 Tolypeutes matacus
CATATGGACATAATCTATGGTAAAGGCACTGAGTGTGGTTGCATGTTGGGGGATGGGGCAGATGAGTGGTGGTGTTCCTGGGTTTAGTGGTGCAGCACTGGGGGCTGGGTGGATTAGGAAGGGCTGGTTCAAATCCCCAGGGCATGTAAATGTGAATCTTGACATTCCATGGGTTGGGAGAGGGGGGTATCACGGGCCCTGGGGGCTGGGGAGAAGGGAACAGTCAAGGTCTAATGGGTTGTTTGGTGGTCATGGGGAATGTTTTTTATTACCTTACAGTAATGGACACAGGACATGGTAAATATCATCAAAATTATTAAACTGTATCATCTAAATTGTAAACTATAATGTAAATCACTGACAATGTTTAGTTGTTATATTTTGCTATCTGCATAACAGTTATAACAATGCTAACATCCAAAAAAAGGGGTGGGGAGTTAATATGGGGTGGGGAAGGGGAGTCGTTTGGTATCTGGGAGCCTCCGGCACTCCGTGTGTGACTTTGCTGTGACCTAAATCTTCATTGAAAATTAAATGAAAAATTGGGAGACAATGGGGATTGAGAGGAGGAAGTTGTCATTGCACACCAGACATCCGATAACACAGTGATAAAGGGAAGGAAAAAAGGGAAAAAAGAAAAGAGAAAGGAAAAAAAAAATGAATATATATATATATTTTAAAGGCATTTCCTTTGCTTTTTTGCCCATTTTTTGAATGTCCCAATGCGCTAATTATATTTATTTTGTTTTGTTCTTTGATTATTTGTTTTTTTTACCTTCTCTCTCTTTTTTTTTCCCCTGAGTTTCCTTATGTTTGTCTCTTGCATGTAAGCTTATCACACTTAGTTCTTTTTCCTAGTTAGTGTATTTGATTATTTTATGGACCAAATGTTCATGGAGGATTTGGATCACAGAAGGGTTACAATGGATACTGCGGGGGATTATTGGGGGGGTGTGTCTGGGGGCGTTTTCATGGGGATTGGTTCATCCGAATATACATGAAAGATATACAAAATCATTCAAAGGATCGGGGGATGGGGCATGGTCACGATGGGTGGATAATCACACAATAAATGAGGGAATCTGAATTCCTAGCCTGGAGAGCTCTGCCACAGTCTCCAAGGGAGTGTAGGGACAGTGCCTGTCAAAATAGGATGACCCACTGATGTGTTTTTTTTATTGATGACTACCCTTGTGAGTCTTTGCTCTTGGAAATGAGACAGCCTGCAGTTGTGGGGTGCCTAAGGGTTGCCACCTGAGAGCCTCCTTGTTGCTCAAATGTGGCCTCTCTGTAAGCCAAACTCAACATATGATTGCATTACCTTCCCCCCAACGTGGGACATGACTCCCGGGGATGAGCCTCCCTGGCAACGAGGGATTAATACCAAGTGCCAACTGGCAACACAACTGGAAAAAGACCTTGAATAAAAGGGGGAAATGGTAAAGACAAATGAGTTCAAGTGGCTAAGAGACTTCAAAGAGAGTCGGGAGGTCATCCCAGAGGTAACTCTTACGCACACCTCAGTAGGAGCCCATAGAACATCTAAGTGCCTATCACCCCACTCATTTGGGTTCCTGAGAGCTCCGGAGACACCCTGGTCCTATATAAGGGGGGATAGCCCCCGAGACTGATGCCTTATCAGTGGGTTCTATTTTGGAATCTGTGGTCCTGAGAGTGACAGAATTAGACTCAAATAAGTCCTCCCTGCACATGGTTCACCAGTCCCTTCTATTCAAACCTATATGTGATGCTGGAGTTTTTAGGTATACTTCCAGAGACTGGAGCCTCCTGCCTACCTATGTGCCAGGTGTGCATGAAATCTTGGTGGAGCTGCAAATCCTACCCTACAGCTCAATGGACTCATCCAAGTCACCTCGTGAGGAGAGAACGATGGGCAATGGCCATCCCAGGGAATGGAGAGGGCCTGCATCTGCAGGCAGGATCATCCCACCCACCATATCCATGGGATATAAGCCCTCTCTCACTTGGAGTTGGAGTGAACATCACCATCCCAGTCCCTTCAGGATTGGGGGAAGAACTATGGACTAGAGTGGACTTGATGGTATTCTCTTGTTCACATATGGTGATTCTAGCAATGGAAGAAATTATAACAATGAGGTGGAGCCAGTGGCCACTTGACACTTTTGGGGTAGGGAGGGGATGAGCAGTTGAAATACAGGGGCTTCTTTGGGAGTTGGAGGTTGTCCTGAGTACCGTTGTGGCAATGGATGTAGGCCAATTTAAATCAGCACACACCACTCAGAAATGAGTGGGAGAGAGTGTGGTCTACGGTGTGAACTGTGGTCTCTGGTTGGTGGCAAGGCTCCAGGATGTGTAAGTTCATTGAGGGTGGTGGGCCACACTGGGAGATGTTTGTGTGGGATGTGGTGGGAGGTGTGGGAGGTGGGCAACATGGGATTCCCAGTGGGTTCCATGTAATATTTTGGGTAATCTAAGCACCTCTTAAAAGATATGTAAATATATATATATATATAAACAACATTTTTGTAAGCAAATACACATATATGCATATATATTTATATATCATTTTGAAAATGTTTTTATGTATTGTGAGAATTTTGATTTTTACCCATAATAATAATAAAAAAAAAAGTTATGGAAAAGGGTATGAACATATGTCTGTAAGGTTAGATGTAAATATTTTTAATAAACATGATTCTTATTTTTAAAAAAAGCAAAAAAAAATAATAATAAAATAAATTATAATAAATTATTTTTAAAGAGGTTTTAGATTATAGAAACATTACACCAAAACTTTGAGGGATTCCTGTGTACCCCTCTACCTGTCCCATATTATCCCTTAAGTATTTTAAATGTAGCAGTACAATGCATTATGATGTGTCTGTAAAAGCCACTCATTAAAACATGACTCACTTGTGGTAAGGACTAACCTACCTACAGTAATAATCTAAAAAATAAAACCATCATTTTTATATTTATCAGTACTTCACTCATCTAACAAATACTGAAGAAGGCAACTACCATTGTTATAACTTCTTTAAAGCCAAAAACTTAAGCACAAATCAGATTAAGAGAAACTTCAGAATGTTCACCTTTGCATGCATTTTTGGCTGAAACTTCAAAGATTCCAAATATGAAAAAAACCTCAACTTTGAAACAAAATGAATATTAAAAACATTTAAGTCTTGTGACAAACTTGCTTTACAGAAGAAAGGAAAACAAAGTCAATGCTAACAGCAGTATATTTCTAGGAGAGAAAGCAATCACTTATTTCCTTTCCCATAAATCAAAAGTCAATGAGTCAACATTTTAATATCACTGACCAAGTTATTTACTATTCAAGAATTTGCTTTCCAAGTTATGTCTTTAAAATGTATCCATCCATATATTTGGGTTTAATTAAATTTATAAATCAAAAACATTTTTCTCAGAATTCTAATCTTAAGTATAAACCATAACTTATCAAAGCATGGCCCAAATACTATACAATAAAGCTACCATTTAGATTTACATGCTTCACCTGAAAAACTTATCTTACAAACAGGAGTTTTGCCCCATTTCTCCAGAATAAATATCCCTAAGTCTAAAACTTTAAATGATAATCAAAAAAGACATATTCAAATAATTCATGCTATGCATTTTCTTTCATTGGGCCTTGATAAAAACAGAGCCATCTAGTGTTGGAGCACTGCCTTCCTTCTCACATTCAGCCTCTACATTCCCAGAAGCAGACACAATAGCCATTGATTTATTTGTTGAGGCTGTCTTCTGTTTCTCAGGAATAGCTGCACAAACAGCAACAATCACATCACTTTCAAAGTCATAGTTAGGAATTACCTTTGGTGAGATATCTGTTACTTCTGCAGATGATTCATTACTTTTAATCCTCTATGCCACTTTCTGGTGCTCCTGGAATGTTCTTGCCCAAGAAAAATCTTTCCATATTTCAGGGTGCATTGGATAGATATGAAGGACTACTTGAAAACTTCAAATTGTCTCATCCATTTTTTCCTTTGTCTCTCTGTTGTCATATTGTTCTATTGTCTGTCTTCTTATCCTTTAGTTTATCCTTTCTAATAATCTTCATTTCTAAACTCTTCTCCAAATTTCTCAGCCTTGTTTTTCCTTGCAGTACCCCCTTTAGCATCTCTTGCAAATCTGATATTTTAGTAACATATTCTATCAGTTTTTGTTGTCTGTGAAGTCTTTGAACTCACCAATATTTTTGAAGGACATCTTTGCCAGATACAGAATTCTTGGCTGGCAGTTTTTCTCCTTAAGTACTTTGAATTCATCAAACCACTTTCTTCTCTTCTCCGTGGTTTCTGATGAGAGTTCTGCACTTAAACTTATCTAGTTTCCCTTGTATGTGATGATTTGCTTTTCTCTTGCTGCTTTCAGAATCCCCTCTTTATCTCTGATATTTGCCATTCTGAATTTCAGGTGTCTCTGTGTAGGTCTATTCAGATTTATTCTGTTTGAGGTGCGTTGTCCTTCTTGGGTATTGATATTTATGTTCTTCATAAGGGATGGGAAGGTTTTGGTCATTATTTCCTCAAATATTCTTTATGCCCCTTTTCCTTCTCTTCTCCTCTGGCACACCAATAATGTGAATGTTTGTGTGTTTTGCATTGTTGTTTAATTCCCTGAGACTCTGTTCCATTTTTTGCATTCTCTCTTTCTGTCCTCCTGTCTTTTCCAGTTCAGATGTTCTATCTTCAAAATCACTAATTCTATCTTCAAGCATTTAAAATCTACTCTTATGTGCCTCTAATGTATTTTTAATCTTGTCCATCTTGTCTTTCAATCCCATAAGGTCTGTTACTTTTCTTTCCAGATTTTCAAATTGTTCTTTATTGTCTCCTAGTGTCTTCTTAATATTCCTTATTTCCTTAGACATATTTTCTTTAAATTGCTTAAAGCAATTTAGGAGAGTTGTGTGATTATCACTGATTAATTTTATTAAATCCTGTATCTTTTCAGGATATTTGGCTTATTTTTTTGGCTGGGCCATCTCTTCCTGTTTCCTGGTATGGCTTGTAATTTTTTGTTGTCTAAGTGTCTGAATATTTTGGTGTATTTACTCTGATGGCTAATTTTACTCTCTTGCCTATTTTTTCCCCACAGATATTCTTTGATATTTGGTTCAACTTATCCTTAGTCTTTAAAATTGCCCAGCTTAAGTGTTGAAAATTGGGTCAGTGACTCACTAGTGGGGTGCAGATTTTCCATGGTTTGTATACAAAGAGTGTGAAGTTTTTGTCCAACAATTTCCAGACTGGCCTGCAGATGGGACTAGTAAGCACACCTTTCCATGGAGGTGTTTCAGTCTCATCTTTCCTGTGTTCCTGTGTTGAGTCTCCAGATGGGAGACTCAAAGCAGCCTCTGCTGGCTGAATTCACTGAAGAAAAGCACCCCAATCTTCCCTCCATTTTCCTTTGAAAAAGCTGACAGGGAGAAAGATGTGTGTTCCACTCTCATTTGGCTATAGTGAGCCCAGAGTTTTATCCCAGCTTGATATGTTGGGGAAGGAGGAAGGGAGACCTTCCTGGCCACCAGGGGCTTGGTAACTCATGTTTGTCTTTTCATACTTCTTCATCTCTCTGTCCCTCACCCTCCTGGGAGTTGTGTAACACTGTCCTGGTTTGCAGTTCCCTTAGATAGCTTTTGGTTCTTTCTTAATTGTTTTGGTGAGAGCATTCAGCTGTTCCTGTTAGTCCATCACCATCTTCCCCAATCTCCAAACACTACTATTTTTAAAGAAACCTTTTCTGAAGAAAATATGCTCAGTTAGGTTCCTTAATTTTGGGTCTATTGTGCTTGTTACCTTAAGTATCTTGTGTGGCATGTGTTTTGCAAAGAATCTCCTTGTCCTACCTTTCATACATGCCTGAAGATATCATTGATGGTCATGAGGAAAACAAAATCCCTGAATAACAATTAGAGTATTGTATAATGTTGTGTAGCTAATCTTTGCCTACTCCAAAATTTATTTCATTGTTCAGCTATAAAAAAGAATGATGAGCTTCTTTGTCTATGAACTCAAACTGGTACAAAATTTTTTATTTTCCTAATTCATGTTTTACTCATATATATCCCTCATAACCCTGAATTTCCTAGGATATTCCTTCTCAATAGTTTTTTGAAAAAGCAAACAAACAAAAAAAACTATAGTCCAGCGTACAATGTATGATTTTTCCATTTTATGTCTTTGTTCATGTCCATATAGTTTATGTAATAGATATCACTGTATAATACCATTTTGTATTCCTATTTTTCTTAAAATTATTGTAAGCATTCTACCCATATTAAACTTTCCACATTTAATCATTAATGCTTTTAATTTAAAATTTTGTTTTTATATCAATGTTACAAGTTAGTTAACATGAGTTAAAATAGCAGTAAATCTACTTTGGCCCATGGTTACACTCCTTATGTTTTCTCATTCCTCAATCTTGAGAGTTTGTAGAAGCCCACTTTGACTGCTTCAGGTTAAGAGGGGAAATAAATATTATGGGGCAGATGGAATTGTTTTGCTTGCAGTTGTAGATCCTCCTTGTTCTTTGGGATGGGACTGGTCCATCATCATTGTTTTGTTTCTTTTCCAGGACAAGCCTGAAGAACTGGAGAGTAGGAGTTGGTCTGCTGGGTTTCAAAGCTCAATCAACATATGAACAATCTGAAGACTTTATGTCTCTGAGATATATATTTAACAGGTAAATAGAAAATTATAGGTTCAAATAGAAGGAGAAGAATCATGAGCAGGAGAAGTATAAATGCATCTAACTATATTATATTGGGGAAGTAGTTTGCCATATTTTTCCACATAGGGCCTACTGAGGAAGTGTTGATTTCATGAGGCCATGTGGCTTGCTTATGGTGTCCAGATGTCCCTAAAGCCCTCAGGAGCACTTTTGTTGAGGCTTTGTTTACTGAGGCAGTTTATGAAACTTCCCTGAGACCTGCATAAGCATAATCTCTATAACGACCTTTTGAATCAGGTTGTAATCTCTTAGGCATATAAACTCCATTTTATTTAATATTTCCCCCTTTTGGTCAAGATCTTTCTCCAAAGGCATTGCTGATTAATTCATGGTAATAATCTTTCATTGCCATGGAGGTTCAGCCTCATGAGTCATATCTCACATTTGGGGAAAGATAGTGAGTTTATTTGCAGAGTTTGGCTTAGAGAGAGGCAACATTTGTAGCAAGGTTTTCAAGAGGTAATTCTTAGGCATTAATTATAATTAGACATAGTTTCACCACCACAGGAAAAGGGTCACAAGTACAAGCAACTAGATCAAGGGCTTGCCCCATTGACTTGTTTTCTTTAATTTGGTATGGCTAATATATTCCAGAGTTTTTTGCCATCTTATTTAATAAGGTAGTAGGGCTTCCCCAGAAGGGAAGTTTAATACTTTGTTACCTACTATGTAGTCCTCTAATTATCCAGAAAACACACATATGGCCACAAGGTTACATTTATATCCCATAGAAGTATGCAGCTATATAACATTCATGATGTTCAATAGGCCCTGTTTGTAGAGACTCCTGACCATGTCCCACCTTTACCTTCTGTGGCAGTTTGATATTATTTATGAATTCCAAAAAGAAATATTGATCATATTTGTAAACTGGTCTCTTCCTCTGGGTGTGATAACCCTTTGATTGTATTAGATTCAGCTGAGATGTCTGATTAAATTATGTTAAGATTAGGGCTGTGATTCAACCACAATATTAGAGTGTGACTCAGCTTTGAGTCCCAGGCCCCTTGGTGGGCTGATAAAACAGACTCTCCCATGGAGTAAATACACAGAGAAAGAAGAACACAGAGGAAGAGAGACAGCTCATTAGATCTGGTAGAGGCCCTAGGAAGAGAGATGAACCTGATAGTCTACAGCTGACTTTGTGAAGAGATCAGAGCAGCTGAGCCAGAAAGAAATGAGCCTCAGAAGAAAAGAGACAAGCCCTATGACTACCTAGAGCCCAGATGGGAAGAAGCCGGGACCATGGAGTCTTAAGAGGAAGAAGTAATGCTGAACCCTCACAGATATCACCTGCCATCTTGTTTCAACATGTGGCAAGTGACTTTCAGTGAGAAAGTACCTCTTATGGTACCTTGAGTTGGCCTTTTTAGGGCCTTGTGTCTGTAAGCTTCTATCCCAAATAAATATCCTTTATAAAAGCCAACAGAGTTCTGGAACTTTGCATCAGCACCCCATTGGCTGACTAATATACCTTCTTACAAGGGTTATGTTAATAGATATGTACAACATAATTTTTATATTTGCCATTCTGCTTCTGTAAAGTTCGTCTTCTTCTCTCTTTTTTTTCTGAAGATGAAACTTTGACCTGCAGCAGGCTGCATGTACTTCAGAGAAACCTCTGAGTAAAACAGTATAACTGACAAGGAAATTTGGCTGTTTTTGAGGCATATAATATTTTTCTAAGAATAAAAAATGCAGTGTACCCATAACCCCCACCCCCTATTTTTAACATTTAACATTGGTGTAATATCCTTGTTAAAATTGATGCAAGAATGTTAAAGTATTACTGTTAATTAGAGTCCATATAATGCTTTTGGTGCATTTTCCCCTATATTATGTCACTATCAACACCATATTCTAGTGGTTTATCCTTTGTTATAGATCCTCAAAGAACATTACTGTATTTGTATTATTAACCACAATCCTAAACCACCATAGGGTTCACTGTGTTATACAATCCCATGTTTTATCCTCTAGCTCTCCTTCAAGCTTCACATATAACTCAAATTCCCCTTTCCACCATGTACACACACATATTTCAGCACTAAGTACACTCACACTGTTGTGCTATCATTACCTCTGTCCATTCCCAAGCCATGACAATCAACCTAATTATAAATTCTCTGCAGATTAAGCATCAACTCAGCATTCTGTAGTGGCATTCTATCTCCTGGTAACCTATCTTCTAGATTCTACCTCTATGGATTTGTTTATAACAATTAGTTCATATCAGTGAGATTATACAATTTTTGTCATTTGTGTCTGCTTTATTTCATTCAACATAAGGTCCTTGAGGTTCATCCATATTGTTGCATTGTCAATATTTCATTCTGTCTTACAGCTAAATAATAGTGCATCATATGTATATACCACATTTTATTTATCCATTCATCTGCTGATGGACACTTGGGTTGCTTCCATCTTTGGTCATTTGTGAATAATGCTGATATGAAAATTGGTTTGTATATATATATATTCCTGTCCTTTCTTTCACTTCTTCTGGGTCTGTGCTTAATAACAGAATTGCTAGATCATATGACAATTCTACACTTAGCTTCCTGAGGAACTGGCAAACTGTCCTCCACAGTGTCTTCACCATTCTACATTTCAATCTGCAGTGAATGAGTGTTCCTATTACTCCAGATTCTCTCCAATACTTGTAGTTTGCTATTTTTTAAAATAGTGGCCAGCCTAGTTGGTGTGAAATCATATCTCATTGTAGTTTTGTTTGCATTTTCCTAACAGCTAGTGATGATGGGCATTTTTTCATGTGCTCTTTAGCCATTTGTATTTCCCTCTTTGGAAAAATGTCTGTTAAAGATTTTTGCACATTTTTTAAATTAGGTTGTTTGCATTTTTATTGTTAAGTTGTAGGATTTCTTTATATATGCTGTATATTAGACCCTTATTGAATCTGAGTTTAATAAATATTTTCTCACAATGGGTAAGCTGCTTTATCACTTTCTTGACAAACTCCTGAGAATCACAAGTGTTTTTAATTTTGAGGAAGTCCCTTTTATCTAATTTTTCTTTCATTGCACATGCATTGGGTGTAAAGTTTATGAAACCGCTGCCTACCAGAAGATTTCAAATATGCTTCACTACATATTTTTTGGGAGTTTTATGGCCCTGGCTCTTCTGTTTAGGTCTTTGATCCATATTGAGTTGATTTTGTATAAGGTGTAAGATAGGGATCCTCTTTCTTTCTTTTGGATTTGGATTTCAAGTTTTCCCAGCACCAATTTTTGAAGAGAATAATCTCTCCCAGTTGAATGAACATGGCAGCCTTGACAAATATCAGTTGGCCACAGATGTGCAGGTCTGTTTCTGAACTCTATTTGGTTCCATTGGTCAAAAAGTCTATCCTTGTGCCAATACCATTCAGTTTTTGCCATGGTAGCTTTCTGATATGCTTAAAAGTCAGGTATTGTGAGTCCTGCAATTTTGTTCATCTTTTTCCAATAAGTTTTTGCTGTTCAGAGCCCCTTACCCTTCCAAATATACTTGAGAATTAGTTTTTCCATTTGTGCAAACATAGTCTGTTGATGTTCAGGAACTGGGTCTGGGAAACGGTGCCACGGATGAGAAAAAATGAGACAAAGAGAAGAGATAGCTGGGGTCAGGGGACCCTCCATCCCAAAGGAGGAGAGTGCCACTGCATAAAACATCATGGTTTTTTTTTAGCTTTAGGACAAAGAAAATACGTGTGCGCATGTACAAGGGTAATAGGTACATAACAGTTTACACTTTATTAAAGTCAGCAAGTTTTAGGGGTTAAAAGTTCAGTTCTCTTTACATTCCTGCACTTAGCAAACCTTATAAATCTTTGTCTAACATATACTAGACACTCTCTCTGAAACACAGGATGTTTCCCCACCAGGCTCCTAAAAGACCTTATCTCAGTGTCTTAATACTAGAGATACCTGTCTCCTACATACCAAAGCAGCCTGCTTTCTGTCAGTTGCCATGGCCTTTAATAGAACTCCATCATTTCCCACTTTTTTATTAATTAATTATTTCAGTGACAACTATAGGAATCATTATATAAGATGATACAAGGACCTCCTGTCCCACTTGTCTTCTTCCATAGGCTCTTGTGACTGTGCCTGTCTTAGGTTGTTCTCCTTTGAGAATCTTACCCGTCATTGACTATCAGTCTAGCTTTTGAGCTTTTACATGGAAGGCAATTTCATTTATATTTTACACTACTTCAGGTTCCTTATGTGTATAATTTTATGCAGATAATTAGTATTAAAATCAAGGGGTTATTAGTATACTACTTTCTACTACAAATAATGTAAAATTAGTTTTTCATGGCTAAGTTTTTTAACATAAATGCATTTACCTGATCTAATTTTTCATTTTTTCTATGAATATATGTCATTACTCTACCCTTGAAAATACGAACAATTAAAATGCATATAACTATAATTCCTAATCCAATCCAAAATGATATTTGAACAGTTCTTTGTTTCCACCAGTGAAGTGGATTGATAGTATTTAAATGTTCAGACAATTCATTCCAAACTTCTGCACCAGGGGTTTCTTTCAATTCATTTTGAGACATGCTCAATGATTTCTTTTGTAATTCTAAAATACCTAAAGAAATATTATGCTTATATCCAATCAAATGATTTTTTTACTTCTTCCCAATCATGCTCACTATTATCATAAGGCAAAGGACTAATACAAAAAGAACTTTCATTCCAATCACGTTTAGGAGCTCTTGACAGGTATAAATTTTAGATTTGATTATCCAAATGTATCATAGTTATTTCAAGATCATTCATAAAATTATTCACCTCCATATCAATGTGAGACTGGCTATGCCACACCTCACTTGCATTTTTATGCCAGTCCTTAACATATTGTTGAGTCTGGACTTCTTGATGCAGGGCTATGCCAGCAATGGCTGCAGTGGTTATGATGCCAGTCATTCCCAAAATTCCTGCTATTAAAAGTCCAACCAGTCTTTTAGTTCTTTTTAAATAATGGTCAAGGAAATGCAACAGCAACTGGGATTCTGGAGACTGCTGCCAATGTCTGGTCATCCGAGCCAGAAACCATAGTCCTTTTCTTCTTTTTGTTATAAAAAGAGTTTGATTTTCCTGCAAATATGAATTCTTAAGACATGTAAATAAAGAGGAAATGGAGCAGTTAATGTTCTTTTCACCAAAAGTTACTTTTCCAATGATAAAAACTAGGATCTTGTACACATACTGTAAAAAATTGAGTTGATTTTCTTTTTAAACTGGTAATATTAGTTTTAACGCTTTGCCATTCAAAAATTGGGCCAGTTCCCAAAGATAATTTCCACAAATAATTTTGGCTTTTGTTAAGTTTAGTGTCCCATGGTTGTGAGATAAATCTTCCTTGATTTTTCCAGTTTATTTAGCTCTTAGTAAATGTTGTATTACCAAAATCCCAGAAATAAGGATTACTGTCATTAGTGGTTATGGTTGAATTGTTAATGAACCAAGATATGGTTGTGTTTTTAACAGGCTTCGACATTCCTATAAGTGCCCAATCCTTTACAATTCTATCGGAATCATTAAACAACACAACTTCTGTAAAACCATGACATACATGCCATTTGTCATTAAGTAATCTGTTTTGAAAGGAACATGTAAGATTCACCATATTTTCTGATTTATATGGTAAAGAAGGGAAAATGAGAATATAAATTCAAGTTTGAGTTTTCTCTTTTAAAGCTACACTGCGATTTTAAGGCTGCATGCATGTGAAACCATGTCCAATAAAAAGAGGGTGGTCTATAAAAGGTAAAGTTAAATTTTCTATAAATTTCCCTTCTTCTTTTGACTTTAAGGGTAGCCATAAGTCTATAGGTCCTGGAAAATGGTGATATTGATTAAGATAAATTGGGTAAGACTCATCGCTCCAAGTTAATAGCTCTAGAAGAGGTGGGTTGGTTATGTATGCCCAATGAGTATAATTATGATATGATATCTTACCTTGACCTAATACTTTACCTATAATTAATCCAATGTGAAACCACCATGTCCATAGTTTAAGTTTTAGCAGCATCTTCAACTCTAGGCTTGATTCCTCTGGTGGGGATCCACTGCTGTTCTTCTGTTTCTGTAATGACAAGAGCAAAACCTCAGCCCCCAATTTTTACCTCTCCTTTTTCCCATTTATTGGTTGTTTCATTTTTCCAATATATTGGTTGTCTGCATTTTTCATTTTTATTCTTTTTATTAACCTCCCATTGTCTTTCTGCTGCTGTGGTATTAGAAATTTGTTGTCTATTAAGAAAATTTAAGGTAAGCAATGCTTTAGATAGTTTGTCTTTAGCAGATTCTCCTCCATCTATCCCCTTTTTGTTTTTGCCCTTTTTGTTTTTGCAACATTAATTTTAGTAAGCAATTGCTTTTTCCTACAATAGCTTGGCCCTTGTGGTTATTTGCTTGGAGAAGAGACTGTTGGAGATGCTTATAGAGTTGTGTTAAAAGTGTTTTTGAGGAGGCTGCAATGAAGGTAAATACATGCTTGTGGGGAGGCAGAATAAGTAAGGCATAAAGCCTTAAAGATATAATATTGACACATGGTGGGTGCATTGAACATTTTTGTTGGCAGGACCTTTTATTGATATTTAATTAATGTATTTTTGTTAATAATTGAAATAATATAAAATAAGTGAAGGATTGTTTATAAACAGGGGTTTAACTGTTATATTCCAATCTTTTATAATATGTATGCATACATTCACATGCTTACCAAACCAGGGGATACAGTGATATACTTGGCTTATTGTTGACTAGAGTCCTGGATAGATACAAGATAAATGTTAATATGTATATTTAGTTTAATAAGCTTATACTGACAATTAGAGAGAGAAACATGAATAATATAATCAATTAAAAGTTTAAGTTAATATTGAACAAAATTACAAAATGACAGATAAATTGAGCAGTTTTATATAGATATACATACCAATATTTAGCTTTTAGCTGGGAAGTGTTGAATTAGCCACTGATATTAGAGATTTGGTTGACTGTGTTTAGGATTAATGAATTTGATACTATAGATGACAACTTGTGAGCATTTTGCTAATTCCTGAGGAAGGGGCCAGCCTCCCCAGGAAGGAACACAACACTCCTTGGGCAGTATATATTAAGGTTTAAGTATCAGTCCCCAGGAGAGTGGCCAGCTCCTCCAGGGAGGAATACAACACCTTTTGAAATGTACTTTATCTTTTTTAATTTGTTACAAAACATCCTTGATGTGCTTACTTTAGTTTCCATTATTTTTCCTGAAATATGAAAAATGTTAAGATTTACATATACAATAATAAAATACATTTATGTGTAACATACAAGTTATTAAATTACTTAACTATGCAATGTGGTGCATTAAAATTTTGCTTAGTATTTAAGTATTTTATATATAATTCATAACTACAGTAGATTATATAACAACAAAAACTAATAAGACTTTTAGCCAGCCGACATCCAATGAATAAACTTTTATTTTTTACGTGTTTAAGATTTTTAGTAGCATAATTAGAATGACCTTAATTTCTTTATTTTGTCTAGTTTGTGGCATAGGTAAAAACAAATTATTATTTTCTATTTGGGCTGTGGGGCAATACATTAATTTGTCATTTTAATACCTGCATTAGTTTTGGTGTTAACATTATAATTAGAATTGGGGCTGTAGCTCACAATGTTGAATATGAACTTGATTTATTGTTGGCTATTTTACAGAAGGGAGAATGTGGGCTGGCTTGACTTGTTTAAGAAGATTAATTTTTTGTAACAAACTGGCAATATCTGGGGACTGTGGCACATTGCAGTGGTGTTATTGTAATTTGCTATAATTTACTGTTAGGTACTACCTTTGGCAACCCCTAAAGGCTGCTTTCTTTCTGTAGTTATAGAGTTGTTTTTTTTTTTTAGCAGAGGTGGGGAAAATCAGATAAACTTAAGTTAAAGCATCTGCCTTTTGATTTTTAGGCAGAGAGGTAGTTTTTATGACACATTATTATTATATTTTTTTTAATTAAAATTATGATTAATAACATTATACTTTTATTTAATATTATACTAAAACATTATTAAATTTTCAGGAATTTTATACACTTTTAAAGTATTCATATGAACTTTTTGTTCATGCAAATTTAATTGTCACAAGGTTAGAAAAATTCTTTTAATTGTACAACAGTTTTAAATACTTCATTCAACTTAATATATCACATGAACTTAACTATTTTTAGTATTTTATCTTTTTCTAGGTAACAGAACAAATCATTTGTAACAGTTTCTACCTTTCAAAAAAGCAGGTTTAAACATTATGTTCTTTTAAAAGTGATAAAACTTGTTTCATTAAGGAAAGGATAAGGTGAAAGTATAAGAAGCTACTTTGATAAAACAGACTTTCTTTTTTGCATACTGATTATTCAGGAGAAAAACTTTGTGTAAAACTATTGCTAAAACAGATAAATGACTTGAGAAACTTTGAGAAAGAATAAAACTTTAACTTTGTTTTAATAACTAGTCATTTTATCTTAGGATAAAATTACTTTCTTCTCTTTAAGAAAAAAAGGACATTTTATATACCTTCCATACTTAAGTTATCACAATGATTTTGGAAACTGTTTCCAAGCAAACATCTGACAATGTACAATTACCATCAACATTAAACAAACTTGTTAGAATAATTATTTAATTTGTTTATATCTATTTTTATTATTTTAAATTAATACCCATATTTATTTATTAATATAATCACTTATTTAATGTTGGCCATTTGAATAGGGCTCTTATAATAATTTTCATTTATCAACTTAATATTACCATCTGGAGGTATCAAAATATACACTGACACTGAACAAATAGACAAACACAAACACACATCAATGGAAACATACATCTTTGATTTTACGGTTTTTGAGAATTTTTCTGGAAACTGTATTGTTAAGTTTTCTTACTTTTCCAGTGGTTTAATTTTATTAGCCTCTATCATTCCACAGCCTTATCATTAGAGAATTTGTAGGGGTAAAATTAACATTAATCCCTTGTGAATTTCAAACAGGTGGTGCTGTTGGAGATGGCTGCTTTTTACAATCCTTTTGATAGTGACCAGCCTTTCCACAATTAAAACAGGTTCTGCAACCCGAAAGAAGCTGCAAAGTTTCAGGATCATGTGATTTACTTGCTTGTGCTATGCTTTTCATGAGTGTGGTCTGTGGTAAAGGAATTTTCACACATGCTTTAGGAGGATTTAAAGATAGCTCAAAAAAGAGGTTTAGGGAACTTGACTGAGTGTTAAATGCTGCAGCAAATGGCAGGTTGAGGGAAGTTTCTTAAGGCATATCAACATCTGCAGCTCGAACTGAAGGGTTAACGTTGACAGCTGGAGTTGAAGGGTTAATAATAGCTTGAAAAGTGCCATTGGGATCCCTTCATGGTTGCCATTGCAACACAAGCCTCTATAGGAGGCTCTGGATGGTCACTTTCAGAATATTCATAGTGATACAAATGTAAATTGGCCTCAAGCTGATGAGGGACAGAATCCTCTGCCTCTGCATTTTTGGAGGGCTTACTAGATTCCTTTTCAATACGCTTAAGGGCCAGAGTAATAAGATATTTAGCTGTATCAGAAATGTGAGGAATATTTAAATAAGCTCCCCATTGGTATAATAAGTCTCTTCCCCATAAGTTTCCTGACTTATTAATGAGACTGCCATTCTTATGATATCTAGAACAGCATTCGTTGGCGCAGTGTAATCCTTTCTGGCATGTCGGACATACACAAGTTGGTATCCATCTATTATTGCCGCTAGATGGACCTCTCACACTAGTTTTACCTCACCAATCTTTTGGAGCGGACTGCATAAAGACCACTGGAAAAGTTCCATGAACTCCCTTTTTCTTTTCTTCCCTTTTATTAGACATGAGTTTATCTGTTTTTTGGCTGTTAATTAATTTTTTTCATATATTTTTTCATTAAAATCAACATCAGTTCATTCTGCTATCAGTACAGTGATAGCAGTATCCTGTTTAATATTTTCATTTTCACTTGATTATAATGGTTCAAGAGCAACAAAAATAGGACTACTCTACTTTGGAATCTGTGCTCCTGAGAGTGACAGAGTTGACCTCAAATAAGTCCTCCCTGCACATGGTCCATCAGTCCCTTCTATTCAAACCTATATGTGATGCTGGAGTTTGTAGATGTACTCCCAGAGACTGGAGCCTCTGCCTTGTCCATGTGTCAGCTGTGCCTGGAATCTTGGTGGAGCTGCAATTCCTACTCTACAGCTCAATGGGCTCACCCAAGTCATCTGCTAAAGAGATGATGATGGATAACGGCCTTCCCAGGGAATGGAGAGAGCCTGCAGCTGCAGGCAGGATAATCCCATCCATCATATCCATGGGATATGGGCTCCCTCTCACTTGGAGGTGGAGTGGACATCACCATCCAAACTCCTCAGGTTTGGGGGAGGAGCTATGGACTAGAGTGGACTTAATGGTGTTCTGTTTTAGACATATTGTGATTCAAGCAATGGAAGAAATTACAACAGTGAGTTGGAGCCAGTGGCCACTGGACACTTTTGGGTCAGGGAAGGGAAAAGCAGTTGTAATACAGGGGCTTTTTCAGGACTTGGGAATTAATCTGAGCAACATTACAGTGACAGATTTAGGCCATTTTACATCAGCATGCAGCATGCAGAACTGTGTGGGAGAGAGTGTGGTCTGCAATATGAACTATGGTCCATACTTATTGGCAAAGCCCCAGGATGTGTATATGGATTGCAGGTGATGTGCCACACTAATGAAAGATGTCTATGTGGGATGTTATGGGAGGTGTCGGAGGTGGGGAACATGGGAATCCCTGTAATTTTTTGTATAACATTTATGTAATCTAAGCATCTTTTAAAATATTTTTTAAAAAGTACCACACAAATACAAAATATGAATGATAGCAGAGTATATGTGAACATTGGACTTTTCCATGAATTATCTGTAATCCTGTAATGTTTTTAATGTAAAAATAATATTTCAAAATGTAATACTGACAGAAAAAATAAACTGCTTTTTTAAAAAAAGACTACACAAAGACAATGCATGTAAGGGAATAATTTCACTTTTGGTAAGCCCTTTTTAAAGCTTTCATGACTAACTTCCATTGTTTCAGATTTAAAATATCCCACCCTTGTGGTTGAAACCAATAACAATGTTTCTGGATGAGGGAAAAAATTCCTCAAAAGCTGAGGATTTAATAGTTACACCAGTTCTTTTAAATAAAGTTTTTAACACTCTAGAGTACTCTTCAAAGTTCCACTGCTGATTCCCCATTTCCCTGATGATCCCAAGGATGTAACTTACCTTTTTTCTGTTTCTCCTTGGTCTGCTGTGCACTGATAGAAAAATTATGTTTTCAGGCCCCTGTTCAGGCACCAAATGTTGATGTTCAGGAACTGGGTCCATGAAAACAGTGCCACGGATGAGAAAAACTGAGACAAAGAGAAGAGATAGCTGGGGTCAGGGGAACCTCCATCCAAAAGGAGGAAAGTGCTGCTGCATAAAACATTGTGGCTTTTATTTAGCTTTAGGACAAAGAAAACACGTGTGCGCATGTGCAAGGGTAACAGATACATAACAGTTTACACTTTACTAAAGTCAGCAAGTTTTAGGGGTTAATAGTTCAGTTCTCTTTACATTCCTGCATGTAGCAGACCTTGTAAATCTTTGTCTAACATATACCAGACACTCTCTTTGAATCACAGGATGTTTCTCCATACATACCAAGGTGGTCTGCTTTCTGTCAGTTGTAATGGCCTTTAATTGAACTCCATCAAAATCTCTTGGAATTTTAATTGGGATTGTGTTGAGTCTGTAAATCAATTTGGGAAGAATTCACATCTCAACAATATTTAGACTTTGAATCCATGAACACAGAAAGTCTTTTCATTTATTTAGGTCATTTTTTATTTCTTTTAGCAATTTTGTGTAGTTTTCTGAGTACAAGTCCTTTATATCATCATTAAATTTATTCCCATATATTTGATTATTTTACTTACCATTGTGAATGGATTTTTTAAAAAATTTCCTCCTTATAATGCTCATTAATAGTGTATAGAAGCACTACTGATTTTTGCATGTTGTTCTTATATCCCACAACTTTGATTAACTCCTTTATTATCTCTAGTGTCTTTGTTGTAGACTTTTCAGGACTTTCTATATATGCAATCCTGTCATCTATAAATAGTGAAAGTTTTCTTCTTCCTTTCCAATTTGTTTGCCTTTTATTTCTTTTTATTGCCTAACTGCTCTAATAAGAATGTCTAATGCAATGTTGAATAAGAGTGGTGGCAGCGGGCATCCTTATTGTATTAGTCAGCCAAAAGGGTGCTGATACAAAGTACCTGAACTCTGTTGGCTTTTATAAAGCTATTTATTTGGGGTAGAAGTTTACAGTCACAAGGCCCTAAAGAGTCCCACTCATGGTCCCATAAGAGGTGCTTTATAACCCAAAGTGATTTGCCACATGTTGAAGCAAGATGGTGGATGATGTCTGCAAAGGTTCATCCTCCTTCCTCTTAAGGCTCCATAGTCCCAGTTTCTTCCCATCTAAGCTCAAGGCAGATATAAGGCTTGTTTCTCCTCCTCTGAGGCTCAATTCTTTCTGAGCTCAGTTACTCTGTTCTCTTCACAAGGTCTGCTGTAAACTGTCAGGCTCATGTCTCTTCCCAGGGCCTCTGCCATGTCAATGGAGCTGTCTCCCTTGCATTGTTCTTCTTCTGTGTTCTTGATTGAACATCTTTTGATATAGCCCATCAAGGGGGCAGGGAATCAACCCTGTATGCCCTAATGACATGGTTGAATCAAAGATCTAAACTTGATTTAATAAAGTAAAAGTGAAACCTCTGAATTTAATAAAATCAAAGGGGTATCAAGAGCAGAGGAATGGACCAGTTTACAAACATAATCAACATCTGTTTTGGGAATTCATAAATAATATCAAACTGCCACCCTTGTCTTGTTCCAGGTCTTAGAGTTAAACTTTCAGTCTTTCACCATGGTGTATGATGTTAGCTGTGGGTTTTTCATTTATGCCTATTACCATGTTGAGGAAGTTTCCTTCTTTCTTTCAAAGTTTTTTTTTTTTTTTTTTTTATCAAGAAAGGATCCTGGATTTTGTCAAAGTCATTTCTGGGTCAATATAGAATATCATGTAATTTTTCTCCTTCAATTTGCTAATGTGGTGTACTAGTAATTGATTTTGTGTTAAAACACCCTTTTATACCTGGGATAAAGCCCACTTGATTGCAATGTATAATTAATTTAATATTTTGTTGGATTCAATTCGCAAGTATTTTGTTGAGGTTATCTGCATTTAACTTCATTAGGGAGATTGGTTTATAATTTTATTTTCTTATATTATCTTTATCTGTTTGTTGTTAGGTTGATGGTTTCATAGATTGAGTTAGGTAATGCCCCCTCTTCAATATTTTGAAGACTTAGAAAAAGATTGATGATAATTCTTTTTGGAATGGCTAGTAGGATTCATCTGTGAAACTATCTGGTCCTTGGCATTTTGTGGTTGGGATATATTTAATGGCTGATTAAATCTCATCACATTTAATTTGTGTGTTGAGGTCTTTTATTTCTTCTTTAGTCAGTCCAGGTTGTTTATGTGTTTCTAGGAATTTATTCATTTCATCTAAGTTGTCTAATTTGTTCATGTATAGTGAACAAATTAGTATCCTCTTTGATACTTTTTACTTTTATCAGGTCAGTGGTGATTTCCCATCTCGTTTCTGATTTTATTTATTTTCATCTTCTATTTTTTGTTAAACTTGCTAAGGGTTTATCATTTTTGTTAAGCTTCTCAAAAAAACATCTTTTGATTTTAATTTTCTTTTTTTTTATTATCAATTTCATTTATTTCTGCTCTAATCTTTATTATTTCTTTCCTTCTGTTTTCTGTGGGTTTAGTTTGCTATTCTTTTTCTAGTTCCTCCAGACGTGCAGTTAGAGCTTTGATTTTAGCTTTTTCTTCTTTTTTAATGTAGGCATTTAGGGCTAACATTTCCCTCTCAGCTTTGCCTTCTCTGTATCCCAAAGGTTTGAAGTGTAGTGTTCTCATTTTCATTCACCTCAAGATATTTACTGATTTCTCTTGCAATTTCTTCTTTGACCCACTGATTATTTACAAATGTTTAAATTCCATTTTAGTGAATTTTCCTGTTTTCCACCAAATACTAATTTCTAGTTTCATTCTGTTGTCTGAGAAACATATAATTCGTTTCTACAACGAATTTCAATCTTTCTACATTCATTAAGACTTGATCTATGCCTTAACATGTGTTCTGTCTTGCAAAATAATCCATGAGCACTTGAGAAAAATGTATATCTTGATGTTTGGGAGTCAAATATTCTATACATTTCTGTTAGGTCTAGTTCTTTTATTGTATTACTCATGATTTCTATTTCTTATTGATTCACTGTCTAGATATTTTATATATTGCTGAAAGTGGTGTTCTGAAGTCCTTCACTATTATTATAGAGGCTTCTATTTCTTCCATCAGGCAGTGTTTGCCTCATATATTTTTGGGCATCCTGGTTAGGTGCAAAATTATTTATGATTGTTATTTATCCTTGGTAGAGTGTTCTTTGTCTCATTTATCAGTTTTGCATTTAAAGTCTACTTTGCCTGATATTAGTATAGCTTCCTTGTGTCTTTTTTGATTACCATTTGCATTGAAAATCATTTTCTAAAGTTTTTCTTGCAACCTACTTGTTTCCTTGGGTCTAAGGTGGGTCTCTTGTTATCAGTATATAGATGGAATGTGTGTGTATATATCCATTCTACCAATCTGTGTCTCTTAACCCACTGACATTCAATATTATTACTGGAAAGGCCATACTTACCTCAACCATTTTATTTTTAGGCTTTTAGATGCCATAATATATTTTTATTTTTATTTTTACCCATTTATTTACCTTGCTAATAATCTTCCTTTCTACACTGTCCTCCAAAGCGCTCTCTCTCTCTCTCTCTCTCTCTCTCTCTCTCTCTCTCTCTCTCTTTTCATTTCTGCCTGAAGAACACCCTTTAGTATTTCTTTCAGGGCAGGACTCCTTGATTCAATTTCTGATATCTGTGAATGTTTTAATCTCTCCCTCATTTCTGAAAGACAACTTTGCTGGATACATAATTCTTGGCTGGCAGTTTTTGCTCTTTCAGTACCTTAAATACATCATATCAGTGCCTTCTTATCTCCATGGCTTTAGATGAGAAGACAACAGTTAATCTTATGGAGCACCATTTTATGTGACAGATTGCTTTTCTTTTGCTGCTTTTGGGACTCTCTCTTGAACTTTGACATTTGACAATCTGATTAGTATGTGTTTGGAAATAGTTTTGTTAAGATTTATTCTGTTTGCAGTACACAAGCACTTCCTGAACACATACATACATTTCCATCATAAGAGTTGGGACATTTTTAACAATTATTTCCTCAAACAATCCTTCCACCCCATTTCCTTCTCTTCTCCCTCTGGGACACCCATAGTGCATATATTTGTGTGTTTCATGCTGTTATTCAATTTCCTGAGACCCTGCTCAATTTTTTCCATTTTTCCCTCTATCTGATTTTCAATCTGTGCAATATCAGATGTCTTATTTTCCACTTCATTAATTCTTTCTTCTGCCTTTTCAAATCTGCTGTTGTTTGCTTCTAGTATATGTCTCATGCCTTCTCTTGTGCCTTTCATTACCATAAGATCTGTTCTTTTTCCATGTATGTTTAATATTTCTTCTCTACACTTACCCAGTGTATCATAAAACAGTATCACTGTTAGTAAATAGTGAAGCTCAGATTTGAACCCAGACCACCTGGCCCGCATGGCTGAATTTTTACTAAGATATGCAATAATTATGTTGTTAGATTAATACCCATCCTAGATAAATTAATAAGATTCAAAATGAAGAACAGAATAATTATTCTCAGAAAGATGTATATTCAGAAAACACATAAAATTTAAATTATGTTGGTAATGCAATTTAATGAAAATGATAAAAATATAAATGCATCTATACTAATAAAGAGTATCATTAATATCCTTTAACTCTTCCCTAATCTCCTTGAATTGATTCTGAAGATTTGTTTGAACATCTTTGATTAGTTGTTCCAAATTCTACATCCCCTCTGCCTTTTTAATTTGTTTCTTTTACTGTGCCATATCTTCCTGTTTCTTAGTGTGCCATGTAATTTTTTTGCCTATGTTTAGGCATCTGTTTATCTTGATGAGTTTACTCTGTTGGCCAGTTTCTCTCTCTTGCCAAATGTTTTATTGCTGTTTGGCTTTGTGTAAAGTCTCCTCTGATTCTTGGTTCAGCTTATTCTCAATTTTAGAATTTCTCGTGTTTAACTGATACAAACCATGCCTGGCATGTACAAAAGGGCACAGACCAGTTCCACTGAGCCATATCCTCTCTCTTGGTCTCCCCAATCTGCCCTGTCCTGGGTGTTGTACCATGGTCACCTGGCTTGGCAGTACATGCACCACTGACTCACTTCACCCTGTGCCCACCTGTGGGTACCTATGTGAGTAAGTCCTCCCTCATTGGCCACCCACAATTCTCACCCTGTACCCCACCATGTCCCCTGCATCCAGCAAGTCCCCTATCTGGCTGCTGACACCACTCACCCTATGGCTCTACCACTTCTCTAGCCCTGGTGGGGCCCTGTGCACTGCTTGCCCTGTGGTCCTGCTTCTTCCCTTGTACCCAGTGAGTCCCCCCCTTGCCAGCCACCCAGCTGCTTACACTGAGGCCCTGCCACTACCCCGTGTCTGGCTATATCCCCATCACTGGCAGCCCATACCATTATCCCTGTACCCCTTCTGCTTTCACTATGCCCACTAAGCCTGCCTGTCTTCTTGCCTCTTGTGGAGTACAAGTGCACACTGCTGCTCCCTACTCTACCATCTTGGTTCTGCCTATAATTATAAATTTAAGATGCTGCAAAAGCATTTTTTATGAAAGTATCTATTTGAAAATTTGTCCATTGAGACACTTATGATAATTTTCACCCCCATAAATAGCAATTCTATAAACAATTTTACAATAATTTTCAAAGTACAATATTTTTCAAGTACTAGGAATTCATTGTTATGTATAAATAGGCATAAACTTATTTTTCTATATTGTTGGAACTTTCATTAACTATATTTTATTACAGAATATCAGTGATTATGAATACATATTCAAGATAAGCAGAAGAATGAAAGAAGTAAAATAAAAATATTTTCCCAATTATTTGAATCAATAATCCTTTTCTACACACATCTTTTATTTTTTGAAATTCTTCCAGAAATTTTCTGTAATTATATTTCCATGTGTGTGGTTTTGTAGGTCTTCCATCTTCTTTTATATTAATGAAACCAATATTTCATGCTGATGATTGTACAAAACAAAATGATATGCTTATAGATAATATGTTCTTTTGTGATAATTCTCAGTATATCTCAGCAAGAGAGGAAGGCAAGTGGAGCTTCATCTGTCTCTGTGTGCGGCTGCACTCAATATCTTTCATTAGTGCGGTACGTTTGTTACAATTAATGAACATACATTGAAGCATTGCTACTAATGATGGTCAATAGTTTACATTATACTTTACACTTTACACCACACATTTTTATATGTTTTGGCAAAATAGTGGCCTGTATCCATTATTGCAATGTCATTCAGAACAATTCCAATGTCCTGAAAATGCCCCAGGTTGCACCCATTCTTCCTTCTCTCTCCCCTCAGAACCTCTGGTGACCACTGCCATTATATCATTGGTACAAGAACTTACATTGCTAGAATAATAATTTCTATTTTAGTCCATAGTTGCAGTCTCCCCTTATGTGTGTTCATTCCCCAATCTTGAGGATTTTAAGATGGTGTTGTCCACTATGTTTCTGATAGGGAGGGGGCTTAGTTACCATGGGGCAGATGGATGAAATGGTCTTGCTTTCAGTTGTAGATACTCTTATTTTATAGGATGGGCATTGTCCACCATCATCCTTTTGTTAGATGTCCTGGAAGAGTTCAATGAATGGAGGGTAGGTGTTGCAACTCTGCTGAGATCGAAGACTCAACTGGCATATGAATATACCGAATATTTAAGTCTCTGGGACATATATTTAACAAGTATAGTGCTAATTATAGGTTCAAATAAAAGTAGGCAGAAGAGCCATGTATAGGGAAATTATAACAGTCTAACTCTGTTACACTGGGGAGCATGTATTTCAAAGTAAGGTCCACTGACAGGGTGCTGAGTTTCAGAGATTGTCTACCCTGTCAATAATGTCTAGGTTTCCCTAGAGCCCTCAGGAACACCCCTGTTTGAGGCACTATTTATTGTGACTGTCAATGAGATCCTGATGAGATGTACATAAACATAACCTCTGCAATGACTTCCTGACTCACTTTGAAATCTCTTAACCATAAAACCTCATTTGTATTTAATATTAACTTCTTTTGGTCAAGGTCCTTTTCCAGAAGTATTGCTAGTTGGTGTTCAGTAATAATCCCTCCTTGTCAGGGAGGCTCATCTCCAGGAGTCATGTCCTATGACCAGGGGAAGGTAGTGCATTTATATGCTGAGTTTGGCTTAGAGAGAGGCCATATTTGAGTAACAAGGATGGTTTTAGGAGGTAACTCTTGGGCAATATATAATACTAAGCTAAGTTTCAATTTCACAAGAACAAGATTCATAAGTACTAACTTCAATATCAAGGGTCTGGTGCAATAGTCTGTCCTCCTTCACTAGGCACCGTCCATGTTCTCTAGGGATTCTTGCCACTCTATTAGAGAATATAGCAGGACTTCCTAGGTTGGGAATTCAATAATCTTTCGGTAATTGTGTGGGTTTCCACCCACCAGAAAAAAACCCCATGAACACTTGAACATATTTATATTCTACAAAAGCATGCTCCAGGTTCACCACTCTCTAAACATCTCTCCATCACTGACACCTCATACAAGTGACCCTCCTCTGCCACAGTTGTGACCTTTCCACAATCCAAAACCTCCCAAAAAATGAAGCCAAAAATTAATGAATAAAAATAATTTAAAAATAATAATAATTAAAAACAAATAAAAGAAAAATAAATAATTCAGATTTTTTCCATTGTGTCTTTCTTTTATGTACAATGAGAGTTTCTTCTATATAATCCCCCAGTGTCTTATTATTATTTTTTTGCTTTATTTTCAAAGAAGCTTTAG
Organism: Tolypeutes matacus; assembly: GCA_026826555.1. Lineage (NCBI taxonomy): Eukaryota > Metazoa > Chordata > Mammalia > Cingulata > Chlamyphoridae > Tolypeutes > Tolypeutes matacus. The sequence goes on from JAKSZT010020697.1 coordinate 1,282,709, forward strand.
GTTACAGAAAAGTCACATAAAAGTATGGGGGATTTGTCTATATCCCAGCCCTTCCCCTTCACACATTTCCTCCTATTGATAACATCTTACATGAGTATGGTACATTTTTTACAATTGATGAATAAATATTGCAGCATTGCTGCTAACTGTGCTCAGCGGTTTATATTATGGTTTACATTTTGCACTGTACACTTTTATAGGTTTTTACAAAATTTATATTGGCCTGTATCCATCATAGCGTGATTGTGAAGAACAATTCCAATGTCCTAAAAATGCCTATGTTCTATCCATTATATTCTTCCCTCCTACTCCCCTCAGAACCTATGGTAACCACTAAGTTTCAACTTTTGAAGTTTAATATTCATAGTTATATGCATTTATATTGAGGGTTTGATATATTGCTCTGTTTTCCTTTATTAGGCACTGCCTATGTTCTCAAGAGTTTCTTCCCTGTCTAATCAAGAACATTTAACAGGACTCCCTAGGATGGGAGTTTAATATTTTCTTAATTGTCTGTGTCTCAATCCACTGAGATAACACACTCTGACAAGATGAACATTTTCATATCCCATAGAAGAATGCCCCAGGTGCACCCTATACCACATTCCCCCCCCATCCCCAAGACCCTGCACCAGTACCCCTCACCTGCCACATTTGCCAAAAGAACATTCCCATCATTGTATTCTAGGATTTGGTGCTCTCACATCCTCTATTGATAGAAAGAAAGACTCTGAAAGATAAAGATAGAAGGAAACTTTCTCTCCACGATAAAGGGCATATATGAACAACCCACAACAAACATTGTACTCAGTGGTAAGGGACTGAAAGATTTCACACTGAGGTCAAGAACAAGACAAGCATGCCCACTGTAACCACTGTTGCTCAATATTGTGGTAAAGGCTTTAGCTGGGGAAATTAGGCAAGAAAAAGAAATAAAATGCATCCATACTGAAAAGGAAGAAGTAAAACTTTTGATATTCACAGATATATTATTGTATACTGACAAAGCTCCAAAAAACATGCAACAAAGATACTAGACCTTGTATCTGAATTAAGTAAAGTGGGAACATGCAAGATAATCCTAAAAAATCAGTTATGTTTCTATACACTAGTAATGAGAAATCTGAGGAGGAAGTCAGGAAAAAGTCCATTTATAATAGCAACAAAATGAATAAAATATTTAGGAATAAATTTAACTAGCATATAAAAGATTGTACACAGAAAACTACAAAACATTGCTAAAAGAAATCAAAGATGACCTAAATAAATGGAAGTACATTCCATGTTCATGGGTTTGAAGACTAAATATCATTAAGATGTGAATTCTACCCAAATCTATTTACAGATTTAACAGAATCCTGGTAAAAGTTCCAACAGCTTTTTTCCCCACAGAAATGGAAAAGCCAATGATGAATTTTATTTGGAAGGGTAAATTGACCATAATAGCCAGAAATATCTTTAAAAAGAAGAATGAAGTTGGAGGATTCTCACTTATTGACTTTAAATCATAATACTTAGCTGCAGTGGTAAAAGCAGCAGAGTGCTGGCATAAAAATAGACATATAGACCAATGGAAATGAATTGAGAGTTCAGAAATAGACCTTCATATCTACTGTCAAGAGATTTTTGACCAATCTGTCAAGTATATCCAGCTAGTTGAGGTCTGTCTATTCAACAAATGGTGCTGTGAGACATAGAAATCCATAGATAAAAGAAAGAATGAGGACCACTATCTCACACCTTCTATAAAAATCAACTCAAAGTGGATCAAAGCCCTATTTATAAGAGGTAGATCTATAAAGAATCTTGGAAGAAAATGTAAGGAAAGTTCTTCAAGATCTTGCTGTAGGTCGTGGTTTCTTAAACCTTACACCCGACGAATAAGCAATGAAAAAATAAAGGATAAATGGACCTTCTCAAAATTAAACACTTTTGTGCTTCAAATAACATTATCAAGAGGGTCAAAAGGCAGTGTACTCAGAGAAAATATTTGGAAGCCATGTATCAGATAACATATGGACAAAACACTTAAATAGACATTTTCCAAAGAATAAATACAATGTTCAGAAAAAAACACAAGAAAAGATGTTCAACATCACTAGCTATTGGAGAAATGCACATCAAAACTACAATGAGATATCATTTCACACTTGATAGAATGACCATTATTTAAAGAAAAAAAACAACAGAAAACAGCAAGTACTGGAAAGGATGTGGAGAAATAGGATCATTCCTTCACTGTTGTTGGAAATGTAGAATGGTGTATCTGCTGAGGAAAATAATTTGGCAGTTTTCAGGAAGCTAAATATAGACCTGCCATATGATTGGCAATTCCACTACTAGGAATATATTTAGACACATGGATGTTTATTTTTAAAAAAGCAATTACATGAACTGACATTTGCACACTGGTGTTCATAGTGACATTATTCACAATTGCTTAAAGCTGGAAACAACCCAAGTATCTTTCAACTTGGCAAGGCCCCAGAATGTGTAAGTCCATTGAGAGTGGTGGGCCACACTTGTGGGAGATGTTTGTGTGGGATGTGGTGGGAGGTGTAGGAGATGGGCAACATGGGAATCCCAGGGGGTTCTGTGTAATATTTTCGGTAATCTAAGCACCTCTTAAAATATATTTATATATATATAAATAACATTTTTGTAAGCAAATGCACATATATGCATATACATTTATATATCATTTTACAAATAGTGGTATGTATTGTGGAAATTTTGATTTTTACCCACAATAAAAAAAAATATGGTATATGCATATGCTGGAGTACTATTCAGCCACATATATTCATGTTGCAACATATGTGACAACATGGATGAAACTTGAGGACATTATGTTGATTGAAATAAGCCAAAGAGAAAAGAAAAAGTATTGTATGACCTCATTATAATGAACTAAAGGGAAGCGGCTGTGGCTCAATCAGTGGGGCTCCCGTTTGCCATGTGGGAGGCCCCGGGTTCGGTTCCCGGGGCCTCCTGGTGGAGGCGGGCCCGCCCGCACGGCGTGGTTGGCTGACCCGGCGAGCACGGGCAGCGAGGGGGGGATAAATGAATAAATAAATAAAATCTTTTAAAAATATATATATATAATGAACTAAAGACAACGAGTAAACTCATAATGTTAAAATCTGTAGTATAAGTTACTAGAGTATATAGAATGAGGGTTGAGAATGAAGACCTGATGATTAATGTATGTAGAATTTTTAATAAGATTTATTGTAAATGTTAGGAAAGGATAGAGTTGATAGTAACATATAGTGAGTATAACTAACACTGCTGATCTATAAATGTGAATGCAGCAGAAAGGGGTGTTCTAGGGACATAATTGTCAATGGAAAGTAAGTTAGAGGATAATCTTGGGATTATAAAACAGTGAATTCAGTGATGCATGAGGACTGTGGTTAATAGTACAAATACGATAATGTTCTTCTATGAACTAGAACAAATGTACACCACTTTTACGAGGTCTTAAGAATATGGTGATACATGGGAAAATATAACTAATATGACCTATGGATTATAGGTTTTATTTTTGCATCAATGGAAAGAAGGTACTACATCAATTATAAGTGTCAATAACAAGGGGATGAAAGATTTTTATCAATTAATGAAAACATACTAAAATTGACCGAGGTGATGACAACACATTCTGTGATGAAACTGAGAGCCACTGAGTGTACACTGTGGGTGGATTGTATCAGGCATGGAACTGGCCTTCAAATTCAATGTTGTGAGACTTGATGGTTAATGCAAAACCATATCCTTAATGGAAAAAACCCACAAAGGACAACTGGTAATCGACTTCCAGCAGGCTCTGACACAGGCACCTGGCAGCAGGAACTTCTAAAGCCATTTTTAAAATATATATTTTTATGAGAATTTGTGAAATTACAAAACAATCATGCATAATGTGCAGAATTACCATACATCACCTCTCCACCAGCACCTTTCATTGTTGTGGAACATTTGTTACAGATCATTAAAGAACATCATCAGACTATGACCACTAAATATGATCTATAGCGTGCATTTGGACGGAGAGTCCCCTGATCCCAATTTCTCTTCTTGTCTTATTCTTTCTTTCTCATCTGTGGCACCATTTTCATGGACCCAGGTCCTGACTGGCACCTGACCGGCAACATATGGCACTCCCTATTATTAACACCATGTATTAGTATTGTGCATTTGGTATCATTCATGAGAGAAACTCTCATATTTGTATCATTAACCACATAGTTCACCATGTTATACAGTCTCATGTCTTGTACAGTCTATCGAAATTGTACACTCAGCTGCTCTCACTTTCATTACAGGAAACAACCCATGTGTCCATCAGTTGATGAATGGATAAACAAAATGCAGTATATACATATGATAGAATACTATGCTGCTGTAAGAAAATGAATTGGGACACTATGATAACATGGGTGAACCTAGAGAATATTATGTTGTGTGAAATAAGCCTGACACAAAAGGACAAATACTGTATGGTCTCACTAATATGAATTAAACACAGACCACTTTTTAACAAAAATACTCTAAGCCCCTTGTGCAGCTAAATGCAGTTTTGTGGCTAAGTTTTTGTAAATTATCTGTAGACAGAAGGATATGTGTCAGTTCCAGGAAAAAATCTAAAATGTTGAATGTGTACTTCTCTGAGTTTATTTCTTCTATTTGCCACCTGAACCCAGGCTAGTGGTGTCACAATTGTAGATAAGAGGGTTCTATTGCAGTACTTTACAAATGATGGAGTAAATTTGAATAACCTGGTGCTAAAATTTGAATATGGTTTACAAGTTCTGGGGAGGAGTCCAGAATTCTGCATTTCTAACAAGCTCTCAGTTGATGCCAATGGTGTTAACACATTGATCACATGTTGAATATGAAAGCATGAAGGAGGGACAAGAAAAGATGAGAAAGTAACCTGAGCCAATGAAAGAAGAAGAGGAGATGCACTGCTCTGTCAGCCTGGGCCATTTTTTAGGGTCTGTCACATAAAAAAGAATAAACCTCCTATATGTTAAATAACTATATCATTGAGTCTCTCTTTTATAGAAGTCCACTATTACTCTAATATAATATATAGCTCAAATATATATGACACCACTCTCCTCTTTATGTAATTATGCTATATTCCTAGGAGGGTACTTGAATTTCTATTTTTACATGCCATATACAAAGATGAAATTCATCCCTGAAAATTTTGTGTATTTTCCACCAATAATAAAGTTTTATTGACATGATGACATATATCTTTGGAATTAGAAGCTCATCATAGAAGATATATAAGGGGAAAAGATTGGAAATTCCCTCCTTCATCATGAATGAACTACAGAAATAGAGTTTATTTTCAGATAATAGGATAGATTGGAATCTGTTAATGTCCAGAGATGGACTTCCTTGATTGGCAAAGCTCATTTTTACCAAATAAAAAGTGGCCTGGAACATAAATCAGAACAAGAGTTTATTAATTTGCTGGGAAAATTCAATTAGAGAAGAGGCCTAAATATGTGCAGTATTACTTATCTATTGTTGTATAACAAATTATTACAAATTTGGCAGATTGAAACACTTCTCATATTATCTTACAGTTTCTGTGGGTCAGGCATGTGGGCACCACTAACTCCATGAAGCACTGGGTGCTTCTGTGGTGTGTGACAAGGCTGCAATCAAGGTGTCAGCCAGAGCTATGATCATATCTCAAGGTTCACATGAAGAAGGATCTGCTCTCAAACTCATGTGGTTGCTGCCAGAATTCAGTTCATTGCCAGTTGTTGGACTGATGGGCTCAGTTCTTGCTGTGTGTTGGCTAGAGGCTGCCCTCAGTACATTGCTATGTGGACATCTCCACTGAGTAGTTCACAGCCTGGAAGTTTGCTTCATCAAAGCCAAAATATAAGTCTGTGAGCAAGACATAAATTACAATCTTATGTAACATAGTCATAGGAGTAACAATCCTTACATTTACCTATTCTATTTGTTAGTAGGAAAACACATATCTCACCCACACTCAAGGGAAGAGGATGACACAGGTATGAATATCTTGGGAAGGAATAATTTCAAACACTTTGGAGTCTCTTCATGCTCACACTAGTCAGTATATGACCTTCCATGAGAAGTTCTCATAAAATTAAAATTGTCATAAGAAGTTTTCTATGGAAAAACAAATGAGTTCATGTGGCTAAGAGACTTCAAAGAGAGTTGGGAGGTCATCCCAGAGGTATCGTTTATGCACACCTCAGTAGGATCTCATAGAACACCAAAGTGGGTATCACCCCACACAGAGGGGCTCCCGAGGGCTCTGGAGACACCCAGGTCCTATATGTGGGGGGGGGTAGCTCAGATTGATGCCCAATCAGTGGGCTCTACTTTGGAATCTGTGCTCCTGAGAGTGACACAGTTGGACTCAAATAAGTCCTCCCTGCACTTGGTCCATCAGTCTCTTCTATTCAAACCTATAAGTGATGCTGAATTTGTAGGTGTACTCCCAGAGACTGGAGCCTTTTGTCTGCCCATGTGCCAGCTGTGCCTGGAATCTCAGTGAAGCTGCAACTCCTACTCTACAACTCAATGGACTCACCCAAGTCACATGGTGAAGAGACGATGATGGACAAGGCCAACCCAGGGAATGGAGAGAGCCTGCAGCTGCAAGCAGGATAATCCCATCCATCACATCCATGGGATATGGGTCCCCTCTCACTTGGAGGTGGAGTGGACATCACCATCCAAACTCCTCAGGATTGCGGGAAGAGCTATGGATTAGAGTGGACTTAATGGTATTCTGTTGTAGACATACTGTGATTCAAGCAATGGAAGAAATTACAACAGTGAGGTGGAGCCAGTGGCCACTGGACACTTTTGGGTCAGGGAAGGGAAAAGCAGTTTTAATACAGGGACCTTTTTAGGACTTGGGAGTTATCCTGAGCGACATTACAATGACAGATATAGGCCATTTTACATCAGCATATACCATGCAGAACTGTGTGGGAGAGAGTGTGGTCTACAATATGAACTATGGTCCATGCTTAGTGGCAAAGACCCAGGATGTGTATAGCCATTGCAGGTGATGTGCCAAATTAATGAAAGATGTCTACGTGAGATGTTATGGGAGATGTCGGAGGTGGGGAACATGGGAATCCCTGCATATTTTGTATAACATTTATGTAATCTAAGCAACTTTTAAAATATAAAAAAATAAAAAAGGTACCACACAAATACAAGGTATCAGCAATAGCAGAGAATATGTGAACATTGTACTTTTCCATGAATTATCTGTAATCCTGTAATGTTTCTAATGTAAAAATAATGATATTTCAAGATGTTATACTGACAGAAAAAATAAACTGTTTTTAAAAAAAAAATTTTTATATCCAGGCACTTTTATCCAACAACTCCTAAAAACAAAATCAATTGTTTCTCCAGGGTTCAGAAAGACACACAGATGAACACAGATTAGTTAAATGACATAATCAAGGTCTTCTTGTTAATGGAATAATTGAAGAAGAGAGAAAATTCTTAATCATATTCATGTCTCATAAAACTAAACCCTGTATTATTTTTTCCCTCTAGCATTACTATATTATCTTGTTTGCTTTTGAGACAAATATATTACAATATCATTAATTATAGTCTATGTTATATTAATCATATTTTTCCCAGAATCACCATTCTTGACACTTTGTAGTAGAACATTCCTGTATTTATATTATTAACTACAATCCTCATCTACTGCACAAGTCAATATTATACATTCCCTACCTTATGCCCAGCTGTCCTGCAACTAATATTAACTTCCCTAAAACTCCAAAATTTTATTACCAGTGTTTAAAGAACCATCTGTGGTATTATTTCCAAGGAGTAAAGCGCATGCAAAGCTTTCAAAGTGGCATTAGATGACTTTATCCCCCCTAAGTTAGAGTTCTTTCCTCAGATTCTCAGGAAAACAGTTTTCATCATTTTTTTTCTCAGAGATGAACTTTTATTTCACACTCCTTCACAGCCTGGCTGTTAATCAAATCTCATTAGTTAACAATACCTGTACCAAAATTTAAATTCAATGAACTCTAATAAAAAATACTAATCTAAAATACAAAATACTTATCCTGGTTATTGGACAATGTCTTTCTATCCATAGAGTTTTGTCTCTATAGGATTCCCAATTATCATATGAAATTTTCTAAATAGTGGTAGAATTTGACTAAGCAATATTGGCTATGGCCTCAAGTAATTTTAGCACAAAACTTCCCTCCTAACATAGAAGTATAACTGTCAGGAAGACTGTTCTGGGTTTTGTAAAAAACAATCAATGAACTGTGTCCTTGCATAAATATTTTGTCCAATATCTAGTGAGAAATTTTGTCTTCTTGACTTACTATGCCATGTGATCAGTTCCCTTATCTTCTTTCTTTGGATGGATTATAATGGTATATTTTATTGTACTCTAAAGTCTTTTCCCTTTTTTTGTCAACTGTTGCATGTTTCATTATATAATACCTCATTCATGAAATCTCACAATATTATAAAATTGTCAATAATTCACAAACCAAAAATTTTGAGTCATGTCAACTTACAAATTATTTTTAAAAAGTCTATAAAATTTAATAATGTGAGTGAATAATGACCAAGATGATGAACAAAATATATAAAAGTACATTGTGAAATATTATTACTTAATTACATAAACAAGTTTATTTTAAGTATAATTGTTCTTATTTTTAAAAATTATGAATTTTCTCACTATGAAATTTCAAGAAGAAGATGAAGGGACATATTAAACACATGACAAAAAGTGACCAAGTTTCAAATAGTGGCTTATTTATCTGATATTTATGGCTCTTTGAATCCATAAGTGTCTGGGAATGACTTGGAGCTGAATTTGAGAAAGAAGATATGATCCAGATTCAATGTTTTCAGAAATGAATTGTTAACAAAATGGATCAGTCATCAATCAGGGAGAAATTATTAGACTTGAATAAGAAACATGGAGAAGAGCAACCTAAGCAGAAATGCACAAGGAGGGAAGTAAAGATCTGGATCTAACAGGATCTGGCTGAGAAGCTTAAATTCAGAGCATAGGAGAGAGGAAAAGCTTTGAGATCCCAATCTAGTAGGACTTGAGGTACTGTTATCTTTGTAACTTTATCTCAAAATTAACTGGATTTCTGTGCTCTGTACTAATTTTGCCTACTTCCCCAACAATTCTACTGAGAGAGGATTATATGGTCTACATCAGGATGAGCATATTTTCTCTTCTTTATCAATCAATTTTATTGAAACACAGAATATGCAGGTGGAGTCTTCCTTTCTGCTGCCTCTACTCGTATTTGCTTGAACCACAACTTTTTCATGGCATTTTTAATTTCTGCATTTCTCAAAGTGTAAATCAGGGGGTTGAGCAAGGCTGTCACAATAGTATAAAACATGGCCACCACCTTGGCCACTGGAAGTATAGTTGGAAGGCAAGTGTACATGAATATACAAGGAACACAAGTTAGGATGGCCACAATAATGGGAGGTGCAGGTAGAGAGGGCTTTCTTTCTTCCTTCTTCACTCTGGTTACTCAGAAAATGTAAGATTAAAATATAAGAGATGAGCCAGATTATGAAACTCACCATGCATATGGCCCCACTGTTAAAGACTATGAATATATTTTTGAAATAAGTATCCATGCAGGCAATTTTCAACAGTGGTTGAACATTACAAAGATAGTGATTAATAACAATAGGGCTACAGAAGGGTAATTTCAAAGCCAAAATAATCTGTGCTGAAGAATGAATACAAGATCCCACCCAAGCCAGTTTCACCAGGGTACCACAGACATGTATACTCATGATGGTTGTGTATTACAGTGGTTTACAAATAGCCACATAGTGATCAAAGGACATGATTATGAGAACTAAAATCTCCACACACCCAAAGAAGTGAATTGCAAATATCTGGACCATCCATTCATCATAGAAGATAATTTTCTTCACTGTCAGTGCATCTATAATCAACCTGGGTGCCATGGTTGTGGAGATACAGGTATCAGCAAAGGATATGTAGAAAAGGGAGAAGTACATGGAGCTCCTAAGCATCCAAATTTAGTTGAAGGTCATCACAATAAGTAAATTTGCCAACAGAGTTGCAAGATAGAGAAACAAGAAGACTGCAAACACTACTACCTCCTTAAGAACATCTTGAGTTTACCCAAGCAGAATGAATTAGTTCACACTGCTATTCATGCCCATGGTTGACGTAAATAAAGAAAGGCTGCAGCTCAGAAATAGTTCATCTGCAAAAAAAATTTTTTTTGAGATAGTTGTAATTTGACAAGAGCATTATACTTGCAATCTTTATAACTCTAACTTTTTGTTCATGGTAGTCATAATTTTACCTTCAGTATAAGTCAGGATAGTAAATGTGAGATGATGGTGAGATGTTTAAATATATCACCGGGGCTGGCATTATAAAGGGAAGTTACATGCATATGAAATCTTCTATTTTGCATGATATTGAGTTTCACTTCTTACTGATCCATCCTGGTGTTCCACTTCTTACATCTCTATAACCTGAATTATGGTTTTACTCAGACATGATTCCCCTAAATCTATCTGTCACAGATTTTGTTATCTTTCAGTACTTTTTCTATTTAAACAAAATTGTAAAAATGTATAGTTGAATTTCCCCAAAGAGATATTTCTCATTGTTTTAATCTATTTCTTATACTTATATATGAATATCTATATAAATGCAACCATCATGTATTTTATATATACATATTAATTTTCTATTTATTTGTTTAAAATCATTTTTGCATGTAACTAAAGAAAATCAATAACACAATTATCCATTTTAGCAATTGTAAGTTAGCATTCAAACATTTCATACAATCATTTTACCATTTATTATTATTCATTTAACTTATTTTTCAAGTTTTCACTTATAAACATTTTGAAATGAATCTTCTCATTTACATAATTTACCTTATTTTTTTAAAATTTCATCAAAATAAATTTCCATTGAATTAATGAGGCAAAAATATGAATAATTGCATAGTAATTAAAAACTTTTGACCATCTTCCAATTTTCTTTTATCACTATTAATTAGAAATATTTTAATTATATGAATTAACATATTTCCAAAACAAATATCAAAATTTATGGTAAGTCACCAGATGAAAAATAAATGTGTCCTTTCAAAAGTCATAATTTTTAAATCACATTCTACAGTGCAACTGTTGGTTGCCAACATGGTGCTCCAGAGTTTTAGTATTGTATAGATGTATGTATAAATTGCATTATTTTTTAATTGTTGCTAAAATTATAAGAATATAGTAGAGATTTCTAATAAAATTCAAACTTGAAACATTACCTCCTTTCTTTTTTGTATAATTAAAATGATCATATTCAATTTTTTGTACTGATGATAATATATTTGCCTGGTTTTATATCTAATATTTTCTCTGTTTTGAATTAGGCATATATTTAGTAGGTTATCATTTATATCATAGATGTGAGCTCTTACCCCCCTGATTTTTTCCATTTTTATACAATCAAATTACCAAGAAAAATTTCCCCTTGCTGGTTAGATTGCAATTAAGGAGGTTAAAAACTTCATTCTTTCCTCTATACTTTCTGTTTTTAACATTAATCTTAAATGATCTGAGCTATATTTTAGTATGAGTTTTTACATATTCTCCCTTTTAAACTAACCTCCAATCTATAAATGAATCAATGACTCTATCAATTCAGTTATCATATATATTCTAAGAACCTAATCATATCTGCAGTAGCTATAGTGAAAAGCTGTTCTCAAGAGACTTACAGTCGAATTGGAGGGATGAAAAACCTCTAGTAAAATCATAATTGCACAAGAATTACACTTGACTATGTGACATAATAGAAAATTATTTGTTTTCAAAAAGTAGTGAGATTCTGAGAGAAATAAGTGAATGGACAGAGAAGAATGAAAAATGAGAAGAAGTGGAATTATGGTTTTGAATGTGTAAACTGAAGTTTACAACCAGATTTCTTGGAAATGAGGTACACAATAAGTTTAAAGTGTGTTTTCCTGATGAAAATATTTAAAAATCAGTAAATCAAATTGTCCATTTACTCTAATAATAAAGCTACATAATCTATAAAAATATGAAGATTATTTTCCAGTTCATCTAAAAGAAATGGCAGACCGGATTAATCACCCCTGTTTTTATTATAACTAAAATCTCTATCAATTATCTTTGATAAATATAAAAGAGAAAATGAATTAATTACAGCTTGATTTTAATATATATTTTACATTGTTAATGGAGGAAAAACAAAACAAGGTTGTTCTTGTCTGTGGAGAGGGGCACACTGATGTAAGGAAAGTGAGGAAAAGATTGTAAGAAGAGAAGAAGCATACATTATATCAATTAAATATAGGTAAGATATCCATTAAAATTACATGACCATTTAATCAGAATTTTAAGAGAAATTTGTGGGCACATAATGGACAGCCATGAAAGCCATGTCATGCACAACTATTTAGAATTGTTTTAAATAAGCAAGGGGAATGTTTAAGGATATGAAGATAGGAAAGCAGCACTTGAACAACTTGGATACCTTGGCTCAGACTGTCACCTCAGGGTTTTATCTCTGAATTCAGCCATGATTTCCAAACTTTCCTGGACTATCCAACCTCTCTGATTTTGGGGGCATCCCAGTATTAGAGAGTGCCATTTTCTACTTCTAAGTAAATTAATGTTTCAGATATGAAACATACACTTTATTGGAAGTCATTTATTTGTTCTTAGAGGTAAGTTTTTCAATCAATTTGAAGGACTTTCTTCACATTGTTTACAGAAGACTGATCTAATCGAGAACTTAATCAGTTTGCCTCATTAAAAAAAGATGATTCTCCTGGAAAAATATTTCCAAAATGAAGGATTGCAGTGCTACAAAGCTTTTACAAAGCCTCTTTACTCACAGAAGGGGAGAATAACTACATCAGCATTTTCAGGCCAGCCTTTCAGATGTTTCTATTCTTGAGAGTTCCCGCATTAGAAGAATTTAAGATTAATGGCAATGTTTCAGGGACAGGGTCTAAATAAAGTTACAATTCTTATCTGATGTTCTGGGTTTTCAAGACCAATGGAGACCGTTGTTCATTACCCACAACCACATGTCTTCTCTGGTTGGGTAATAAGTGATAGTGCAGAGCATCAGGAGGAAAGACCCAGAAACTTGTAATGAATTCTTTGGCCAAAGATCCTGACTGACACTCTTCCACCTTCCCTCTGTATGAATAAAACCTCATGGAGATTGATTTATGCTTTGCATCACAGAAGTTTAAGAGGAATGGGAAATACAAGGATAGAAGAGACTCTTGCTGTTGTCTGATCTCACAAGATTCTTTCTGAAGCACTGGATTAGGCATAATGCCAGGCTCCATGGGATGGGAAAGGCTGTTGTGCAAAACAGAGGAAATTTCTCAATTTGGTCCTGATAACTCTTTCATGGAAGAAAGTATGCCATCTGTGAGAGAAATTCCTCAAGGCCAGATGTTTTTACAGCTTGTCCTTTAGAGAAACATGACTTAAATGTTTCCCTTTTTACTACATTGGATATTGATAGTAATTCCCACAAAAATTTGCAATGCCTAAGGCAAGCTTTCAGGCTTTGCAGCTTCAAGGAAATCCATACTCCCCACCCAGTCCCAATGAGCTACCCACTCAGAGAGTCAGAGGGCAAAAGCAAATTATGGGGACACGTATTTAAACTGAATCTAACTTTGAATTGTGGGTACAGAATGACCATTCCTTTTTCTTTATTCTTTATTCTTCTAGAATTGGGATTGTTTCTGAAACCATGTAAAAGTGGATATAGTTGAAATGTGTGTAGTAGACATGCAACCTGGCCCCACAACTTACCATCTGTGAATAAGTAATTTTCTTAAACCTAATTTCAATGTCCTCTTTTGTAAAATGTAACTAGTAATACTAATAATTTATTTATTGTAATATAATTAATAATAAATTCTACCATTTCTCATCCCAACTTTCATTCTCTTTAAACAATGTAGAAAGAAAGAGCTGAATTCTTTCTTCAAAGGTAAAATAATTATTAAATATTTTTCTTTTGTAATTTCTTTTTATTTTGAATATGTGTCTGAGAGTATATACTATTCCGCTCACAGGGTTAAAAGTTAGGTTTTTGCCTTTGAATGTAGTTGCAACCAACTAAACATTGAACAGATTACATTACACAATTAATTTCCTATCTTGAAAGCCATATTACCACTTAGAACTCTTATCCAAGAATTACCAGCTTGGCAACCCATACAGGCTAGGAACCTTCAATGAGGATAAAGGGAATGGTTGGGGTGAGAGTGTTAGAGAGAAGTGGGATCAAAAATGGAGATGGCAGAAGGGCATGGATAGATTGTACCATTCCTTGCACTTTTACTGAAGGGCCTACTGGCAATGAGCAGACCAAAATGTCATTGAGAAACTTCTTGGAGAAAATTATATATCAAACACATGCCTTTTATTTTTAAAATAGAATGCAAGAATATTGGGAAGGTTATTATTAAGTCTCTTAAAATTTGTGTCCTCGTGTTTCCCATCAGTTAAATGGGAATAAGAAGGCTTGGGTATAAAAAGTTACTATAGTGACTAAAAAATACAATACATAAAAGAACCCTTGGCTAAAGAATGTGGAGAAAACTTTTCCATACTTTTTTAATCCTCCATAACTATGTACATTTGAGGCAAGGAGAATGAATATGCCTTACCCAAAGTCACACAATTAGTAAGAGATCTGAGTTTATAATCCAAATCTCTTTATAATGAGTCTATAGATTTTCCTCTTAATAAGATTGTTTAGTAATATAACAAATTCCCGTATCCTGAGAAATAAGTACACCCAATAAAAAAGCCCCTGTATCAAACTTCCCATTTAAAAGATCCTAAAGTAACTTCCAGCTCTGCGGGATGATCAAGCTTCTTATATCTGATGGCAAAATCTTTAAAAGGGTAGTTTCCAAGATCATGGAACTTGACTTCCTCAAAGTCTAGATGTGGAATCAATCATTCCTTGATTCCTTGGGTTGCTTTAAGGACTAAGATGAACTGACCATAAGTGCTCATTAATTATTCATTGTAGATTTAATGACTGGATTATCTAAATTGAATCCCAGTTTTGCTAAAACAATGTTGGGGTTTTATTAAATGCAAGTTACTGTGGCCATTCAATCATGGGATCTCTAGAAATGGGGGTGTACAATAACTGAGGTTTGTACTATTTTGGGTTTCATCAATGTCTTTCTTACATCCAACTTTAGGATGAGCCAAAGCCCTATATTAGACTCCATCCATATAAATTTTTACCTTTTAGGTTTCCAGTGAATGTTCAGAAATTATGGCCAGATTGAAACAGGTGTTGTGTGTTTATAAATGTTTATGGGCCAAACTATATGATAACCACAATAAAATGGAAGATTTGAGTGAGCAGAGCTTTTGGACTACATACTGCACTGTTGTTTCTTAGAGAATATTAAAAAAATATTATAAAGCACACCATGCATGGTCTCATTACTGAACACATCTAGTAAATTTATCACACAAGTGCCTGTGCAGGCATGTTTTCACAAGGGCTACAAGTCATAGAAATAGTGATTGATCACATTGGGGCCAGGGAAGGTCAATGTCAAAGCCAAGGTTAGATGTACTGAAGAACAGATACAAGATCTTACTGAAGCCACAGTCACCAAGGCACCACAGACACCCCAACATATGATGGCCATGCATTTTGGGGGCTTAGAGATGACCAAAAAAAAGTCATGAACATGAGTACAAAGATCTCCAAGGACCCAAAGAAATGGGCAGCAAAGACCTTAGTCATGCAATTATTGTAGGAAATGCTATTCTTCTGAGCAGGGAATATCAACCTGAGAATCATGGTTGTAGAGAAGCAGGCATCAGCAAAGGACAGGTAGAATAGAAAGAAGTTTATGGGACTCTCATGGGTTTGCCTTTCCTTAATAGTCACTGCTATGAGAACATTCCCCAAGAGATTTGCTAAGAAAAATATCAGGAAGACCCCAAAGATTGCATTCTGCTTCCCAGCATCTTGTGTTCAACCCCATCAAAATGAATTCATTCATACTATTGTTTATTTATTGACACAGGAGGTCTAGGTAGAATTCAGTTGACAGAGGTTTAATTGGCACTGAGAAGAAAAGAAGTAACATTGTGGGATAATCAGTGAACAGAACTCTGAATTCCTTGGCTCTGCTCTATACTCTTGTTACTTTAAACTGCCTTTGGTGAATCCCAGAACCTGCTGGGAATCTTTGTAAATCTACAGCTGCCCACTACTCTCCTAGATTTATCTATTGATGAGGAAACTCATTGCATTGGACCAAAATATTTCCATTTTGAATTAAAAAAAAAACTATCTTTCAGAAAGTTTGTGTCTTACGAAGACAGAAAAATGCAGGGCTTGTTCTAAGACCTTGACCATGTAAATTAATTGCATTGTAACATGGCTTTCATGTGAAAAATTTAGTGCATATATCCACCCTACCTTACCATTAAGGTATAAAAATTGAAAAATATTTTTTTAATCCCACAGTACACACAGCCATATACATATGTATTTAATCCATTTACTGTAAAACCTGAAAAGCATTATGTTGCTGTTCAGGAACTAGGTCGATGAAAATGGTGCTGTGGATGAGAAAAAAAGAATAAGACAAACAGAAGAAAAACTGGGATCAGGGGACTCTACATCTAATATGGAGAGAAGAGCCCAGCCACCTCATAGAGCGAGCGTGGCTTTTATTTGGTGTTTGGTGAATCAAAATACATGTGCGCATGTGCAAGGGTAATAGATACTTAACAGTTACACATGAGCTGAAATCAACAAGTCTTAAAGGTCAATAACTCAGGTCTTTTACATTTCTGCAATTTACAGGCATTGTCTCAGGATGTTTCCCTACCCAGCTCCTAGTAGCAGGAGACTGGAGAGCTTTTTTATTACATTCCAAGGTGGCCTGCTTTCTGTCAATAGTCATGGCCTTTAATTGAAACTCCATCAGCATTATTCCAAAATAAATAAATACTAATTATTTAAAGAAGTCCTTCTGAAGAAATTACGCTCATTTACCAGTTTCAGTCCTGGTCATGACAAATAAATAAACAAACAAACAAACAAACAAAAAACAACAAAAACCCTGTGTAATGTTTCGAGGGATGCATAATGGTGAGTTTCTATTCTTTACCTACTCTAGAATTTACTCCATTGCTCAGTAGGGCTCCCGTTTGCCATATGGGAGGCCCCGGGTTCGGTTCCTGGGGCCTCCTGGTGAAGGCAAGCCCGCACGGTGTGGTTAGCTTACCCAGCGAGCACAAGCAGCAAGAGGGGGATAAATGAATAAATAAGTAAAATCTTTAAAAAAAATAAAAAATATTAAAAAAATAAAATGTTTCTCTTTTCTGTGTATAAATTCAAGCTGTAAAATTTGTCATTTTTTTGGTATCATTTTTTACTCATATATGTCCTTCTATACCCTGAATTACCTAAGGGGTTTCTTCTTTTAAAATTTTTCATTAGAGAAGTTTTGAATTTACAAAGCAATCATGCATAAATCACAGGATTTGTGTATACCACCACACCATCAACAGTTTGCATTGGTATGGAATGTTTGTTACTATTGATGATAGCACTTTTTAAATAAGTTGTACTATTTTTTTTAATAGTAATTACCTTTGTTACACTTGAAAGATTATTAGAATAGATCTATCATTCATTATTTACATTGAGTGAGTTTTTTCCCTTATACTACCCTATTTTTTTCCACTTTGAATTAGTATCATATATTTGCTATAATTCATGAAACAACATTCTTAACGCATGTACTATTAACTATGGTCCATCATGTACAAGAGCATTTACTGTGATGTAGAGTCTTATGTTTTATTTTTTAATTTTTATTGTAGTAACATATACATCCTAAAATTTCCTCTTTTAACCACATTCACCTGTACAGTTCGGTGCTGTTGATTACACTCACCGTAGCATTCTACCATCACCACTATCCATTCCAAACCTTTATCATCGTCCTAAATAGAAATTCCATACAAGTTAAGCTTCAACACCCCATTATCTCACACCAATCTATCTCCTAGTAACATATATTCTAGATTCTAACTGAATCAGTTTGCTTATTATATTTAGATCATGACAGTGAAATCATACAATATTTGTTCCTTTTGGGCCTAGCTTGTTTCACTCAACATAATGTCTCAAGATTCATACATGTTGTCGCATGCATCAGGACTTCATTCCTTTTTACAATTGAGTAATATTTCATCACATATATAAATAAATATATATGTATATATATATACCACATTTTGTTTAACCATTCATTGGTTGATGGATACTTCAATTGCTTCCATCTTTTGGTAATAGTGTGTAATGCCACTGTGAACATGGTGTGCAAATATCTGTTTGAATCCTTGCTTTTAGTAGAAGGATTGTCAGATGATATAGTAATGCTATACTTAGCATCCTGAATAACGCTCAGTCTTCCACAGCAGCTGCACTATTTTACATTCCCACTAGCAATGAATGAGTGTTCCTATTTCTCCATATCCTCTCCTAACCTTACTGTTTTCTGTTGTTTTTCTTTAATAATGGCCACTCTCATAAATTTTAAATGCTATTTATTCTTAAAATATGATTTGAAAAAAACTATATGCCTCATAAAAGGGTATGATTTTTTTCTATTTTATATATTTGTTCATATTTATATATAGTTTATATTACTTAAATAATCATATAACACCATTTGTATTTTGATGTCAATTAGAATTATAATAAACACTCAAGAATATAATTTCTTTTTCAAGTTATAAATTTCATGTTGCACAAAAGCATTATTTTTTATGAAGCATCTATTGGACCATTTGTCCATTGAGACATTGATTTTGACTACATTTACACTCTCATAAAAAACAATTCTATAAACAACTTTACAATAATTTTCAGAGTGCAATATTGTTTCCTGAAGTGCTAGAATTTTATTATTATGAATAATGTATGCATTTATTTTTCTATATTGTTGGAACTTTTATTATCTGTATTTTATTGTGGAATAATTAGTGATTATGATAAAATATTCAAGATAAGCAGAACAATGAGAGAAACAAAATTAAAATATTTCTTCCATTTATTGAATCAATAATCCTTCTCTCCAGACATAACACTTTTATTTCTTGATGCCCTTTTATATTTGCACATATGTATATCTGTGTGTCTTCTTTTATGTTAGTAAGGCCAATATTTCAATGTTGATGATTGTACAGATAAAAATGATACAGAGATAATATGCTTCCTTGTGATACTTCTTAATGTCTCACTTTGTTAGTAAGGATGCAATTATATATTTGGCACTTTCATTAATCATGTATTCACAACAAAATATGAATTTCATGTATTAGTTTTCTGAAGATATGCCCTTCTGCAAATCGTTCTTTTGTCTGTTCTTTTTTTTTTTTTTTTGAATCATGTTATTTTAACTAAGATTGGTATTAATCTAACAAAATAATTATTGCATATTGTAGTAAGAGTTCAGTTACTGAAGCCAGGTGGTCTGGGTTCAAATATGAGCTTCACTCTTTAGTAGCTGTGATCTTGATTATTATTAGACATAATCATGGGTACGATGCAATTACACTCTTAAAAATTCTATTTAATATTAAACACAATATGTCTCAGCCTCTGATTTTACCTCTATTATTACTTGATTATTTCTATGTGTATTTTAAATTTCTTTTCTTCTATGAATGTTTGTCCAATCAGACGATTTTCTCATTTCAATTTTTAAAAATCTTTTGTTCCAACATATTTAAAAATATACTATTTTTAATGTTCTCATATACTTCTATAATCATTTTTTTCTCAAATATTGAATCAAAATAAGCCTGAATTATTATTAGGAAAAATGGGGAAAATATCCATCTGTTGTTCACATCTTCATATGGGTTTTATGAAAAGATGTAGATAAGATAAATACGTAAGGCACCATGTGAGAATTAGTAGAATAACATAATCTGCAGAGAGAGGAATAAAAATTCCTAATGTACAGATTAGTCAGTGAAGAATTCAAAACTCTTTAAAAGATGAGCTACAACTTTAACAGGAGAATATTTGGTTCCAAAGCAGGTTCTCTCAGATGCAAACATTCAAAAACTTCATTTTCCAAAGTTGTGAGTACAGTGATCAAAACCTAAAGAATGAAGTGACATTGCATAAATTCAAACTGCACCCTACTGCCCAGATGTATTGTGACATTTAACAAATCCCTTGATATTCTTGTGCTTTTTTATTCATCAGAACATAGAAATTATAAAACACTCATACTTTAAGGGTTACTACATACATAAACATGTAATATGTATGAAACATATATAAGATGCAGGTACCCTGTACCTGCAATAAGAGAGGTTACTTTTGTGTTTCCAAGATGTTCTTACAAATTTTGAAAAATGATCATTCACCTTAAACATTTACCTGTAATTAAACTGCATACTTAGATTGAACATCAAGTTCCTGGCTGAGTGGCTGAAAATATATCAGCACTGAAGATGTCACTGGTTATCTCATAAATAGCAGAGGCTTTAATGGACAGTTGTAAACAACTTTAATTTAAAAAAGACATACATGTATTAAAAAAGCTTAATAGCTTAAATGCAAAGCATCATGTTGAAAGGAAAGTAAATAAAATAGGTCCTTGCTTCTGAAAAGTTTGGGATATGGAGATCTGAAAAGCAGAGGGTAAGGGTATTTAGATGAGAAAAAAATGGAATCAAAGGTTTATGGAAAGAATATTGTGCATGGCGTATCAGGAAAATAGAGAGATCTGTATGAAACCTCTATTTTTATCATAGAAAAGCTTGGAAAAGTAAGTTGTCTTCAAAAACAAAGGCCAAATAAGCCAGGTTATGAAATTTTGATATTTTCTACTGACAAAGTAGAAAAATGAGGTACAGAAATATGAGAACAAAAT
Organism: Tolypeutes matacus; assembly: GCA_026826555.1. Lineage (NCBI taxonomy): Eukaryota > Metazoa > Chordata > Mammalia > Cingulata > Chlamyphoridae > Tolypeutes > Tolypeutes matacus. Next base: position 1,303,762 of record JAKSZT010020697.1, read on the forward strand.
TGTGTGGGGCAAAGTGTAAACCATAATACATGGTTAGTAGTAATGCTTCAATAAGTGCCTATCAATTGTAACTAATGTACCACACCAATGTAAGATGTTAATGTGGGAAAGTGTGTGGAGGGGTGGGGGGAGGTATATGGGAATTCCTTATATTTTTATGTAGCATTTATGTAATCTAAAACTTCTTTAAAAATAAAAATAAATAAAAATAAAAGATTTATCCAGTACATTAAAACAAAAAGCACTCAAAATTGTGTAAAGTTAGCCACCATTTTTAAAAAAAATTTTGCCCAATTGGAACTTGAGACTATCTGTATTCATGGGTTTATTTCCTTTAAGAGATCACTGATCCAGAGAGGATATTTGTCTTTCTGCTCCCAGTACTTTGAAATGTGGTAGAGTCTTTCTGGCTTGAAAAAAATTAAGACTACCCCTGCCGTGATCCCAATATGACTCATCAGTGTCTCACACTAGTCATTTCCTTTCTTGGTTTTCTTTCGTTTGTTTTTGTTTTTGTTGCAAGTGTATATTTAAAAAATCCTTGAGAAAATACAGTTACCATAATATCATCCCTTCACCCTATTATTAGCTTTTGCTTTAGTGTGGAAATTTGTTACAATTGGTGAAAGAAAATTATGTTAATTGTGATAGTAACTATAGTCCACAGTTTTTAATAAATTAGTCTCTTTCTTAATGAAGGATCAGAAGTGCTGCCTCCAAATATCCACTGGGGTGCATCAAAATATTAGGAGTTCAAACTTGGATTATAGTCTAAGATATCTCTTGATCTTGGTCAAGTTAGGTCATATCTAAACTTCAGTATCACTATTTAAAAAAATAGAGGTCTCAAGAAATAAACCTTGCCTCTGTTTGACAATATCATTTTTGTGTTCCTCACGTAAAATATCATTACTCATTTCACACAGTTTTAGTACCCATTGAATTTTAAATAAAATGTTTCACAATTTTTGTGGAAGAAAAATAGTACTTTTTGTGAGATATTAATGTGAGTTTTCTATGAGAGATATTATCTCAGACATACAAGAAATTCACAAACTTCATCAATGCCAATGTCACAAAACACAAAATCTTTAAGTGGATCCTCTCAGGTCTTTATTGAGAGGCCCAAATTAAGTTATTTCCTCTCCTCATTCATTCTTTCCTTCTTCACTCTGTTTTTAACCCTCATGCTGTGCTTTGAAAGAAAAGGAAGACATTTAAAAAACATGAGAAGTCATAATAAGTTGGTTATTTGGATTCTAAAATTCAATAGTTGAATAGTTCTTGGATTTCAAGAACTCTATTCTTGTACTATCATTTTGCTTTCTACTTTTCCTCCTGAAACTTCTACTAATGAATATGTAACTCATAAATATATCCAGACAAACTAATTCCCTGATATTTTCACATTTCATAGCAGCTGAAAACCCTCTCCTCTGTCAAAACTTCCACACTCTATTTCTCCCTGTGGAGATAATACCTAGTGAAAAGAGTGTCTCCTCATAAAGCCTCTTAATAGTTCCCAGTTGAATAACTATTTTTCTACCAGCATTCTACAGTTCAACTACAAACACACACACACAAACACATGCACACACATTTAATTAAATGATGTAATCCTGAATTATAGCCTTCTCTCACTTCTTTCTGTTCATTTGATCAGTTCATACAATATATCTTAAATTCAGCAAGATAAGTTAGGGATGTTAAGATTTGCACACTTCAGGCCAAGCCAGGAGGGAGTGTTTAGAAGAGAGGAGTCAGGGACTTTTCAGGACCAGAACCAAGACCTTCATGCTACAGGATAATCTCCTGCTAATATCTACCCAACACTGATCTGGAAAGCCCCACACCAAACACATAAGAATTGGTGTAAAAATACAGAGAACAGACTTAAGTTTTGGAGAAAAATAAACTTTTTTCAGACAAAAACTTGTGTGTGTGTGTATAAATGACTGCAGCAGTATAGTTGAAATTTGGGCATGGGCTTATTGGTCTCCAAAATCTTTTGCATCTTTCGTGCTTTATATTATTTAGAATGAAAATGGGGCTTACACATCCTGGAGCCTTGCCACCAACCAGAGACCACAGTTCACACTGTATACCACACTCTCTCCCACTCAGTTCTGAGTGGTGTGTGCTGATTTAAAATGGCCTGTGGGAGATGTTTGTGTGGGATGTGGTGGGAGGTGTGGGAGGTGGGCAACATGGGAATCCCAGTGGGTTCCATGTAATATTTTGGGTAATCTAAGCACCTCTTAAAATATATGTATATATATATATATATATATATATATATAACATTTTTGTAAGCGAATACACATATATGCATATATATTTATATATCATTTTGCAAATGTTTGTATGTATTCTGAGAATTTTGATTTTTACCCATAATAAAAAAAAATTAAAAAGAAATAAAAACAAAAGAAAATGGGGCTGTTGAGAGCTGTAGGGGATTTAAAAGAAAACCTTAAGGCAATCCTCATTAAGAAACAAATGAACAAAAACCGAACAATCCATTTTTATAAGCATTCATTCAATTTCTACAAATTCTGTGAACTCAGTAGCCATGGGTTAGCTACTGAGAATTTTGAAATACAATAATACATTAGAATGGGAGTTCTGAACAAGGATTTTATTAAAATTTTAAGCTACCTAGAATGATACTTGAAATATAACAAGGATTCAATAAATATTTCTCAAATTGAATGAAATTTTGAGTAAAAAGTGCTTTTAATTTTCTTCTTGGTTCTAGATGGCTATGTCAGAAACTGATAGATATCCATGGAAATGCACACCTGTCCTCATCAGGATAACAGAGAATTACATGGGTTAATGGCCTTCAAATTTTGTGTTCTTAGTTTTGATGGTCAATATAATACCTTATCCTCAAAGGAATAAAATATTGAAAACACACTTGCTGTTAGACTTCTAGCAGCCTGTGACACAGGCAACTAGCACCAGGAACATCCACAGACCATGGTTTTTTAAAAATTTCCCATTCTCCTTCTGCAGTTGGGTGCAGTTTTGTGACTAGTTCTTGTCAATTGGCTGTAGGCAGAGGGCTGTGTGTATTTTCCATGCTAAAATCTAAAATGTTGAAAGTGTACTCCTCCAAATTTTTTCTTCTTCTTACCACCTGAAACCAGACTGGTAGTGTCACAACTGTAGACAACAGGACCCTAATGGAATATGTTACTAATGGTGGTATATATATGGTAGCCTGGTGTTAAAATTCAAATTATGATTCATTAGTTCTGGGTAAAGCCCAGAATTCTGCATTTCTAACAAACTCCCAGGTGGTGCCAATAATACTGGCACATGGATCACATGTTGAATACGAAAGCATTAGGGGACACAAGGAAAATCTAGAAAGGAAACTGAATCTATGATTGAAAAGAAGGAATGCAATTTTCTGTCAATCTGGACCATAAAAATGAGTCTGTCACATCAGAATGAATAGACTTCCTATATATTAACAACTGGATTATTGTGTCTTTCTTTTAAAGGAGCCTGCTATTACTTTACAAATAATTGATAATGCAAACACACATGACACCATTATTCTCATTATACAATAATACTATATTCCTTGGAGAGTACTTGGATTTCTATTAGTACATGACATACACTAAATGAAATTCTTTCCTGAACATTTTGCATATTTTCCACTAATGATATAGTTTAATATTGAAAATAGTAATGGTAGACCATGCTCTAACTCTCTCTACAGGGAGGCCTTCCAAATCACCATATTTAAGGAATCATCTTCATAGAATTTCAAATCCCTTATTTTATTTTACTTTCTTTTTTAATATAATTTATCATCTTCTAACATATCTATTAATTTATATATATATATATATTTCCTTTTTCTAGCCTGTCCTCACCAGAATGTAAAACTCAACAAAGCAGGCATCTATCTATTCTATACAGGAATATATCCAAGTCATTTGTAGAGTTATGGGATCATAGCAGAAACTCATTAAGTATTTGTAGCGGTTGTCATGATTGAGTGCTAAAATTGGAATAATAGACCACAGAGCCTAACATGTAACTTTTTTTAAGAATGCTTAATTTGTGTTTTTATTTGATAAAAGTGAAAATACACCTGTGCACATTTTGAGTCATCTGATTTCTGAGTGACATCAGATATAACCACCTAACTTCATTATCAAAAATGATTGCTACTAAGGTGACACCAACCACCACTAGGCAATGTTGGGAGTTTAAGTAAGCATACATGAACTTGGTAAGTGAGGAAAGCATTTCTATAAAGTGGGTGACAAATGACTGGGTTGAACCAGTGTTTCACAGTGGTGTCATTTGAGAAAAATCTTACTAACATTGATGTGCCAAACTCAAAATTACCTTTGCTATGTCTCTGTGTAATATTCATATGTGTCAATTTAATTATAACATAATCTGATCATTGGACATTTCTCTCCAAGGAGAAATGTCTCTATAAAAAACCCATTTACCATATGAAATTTCCTACATAATAGAATTTTACTACACATTATTGGTTGTGGCATCAAGTAGCCATAACTCACACATCCCTCTTAACACAAAAGTGTACCTGCCAGGCAGACTAGTCGGAGAATCTAACATAATAATCAACAAGCCATGTTCCTGAATTAAGATTGTGCTCAATACCTGTTGAGAAATTTTGCCTCCTCATTATACTCTGTCTTGTATTCACTTCCCTTACCATCCTTATCTGGAAAGATTGTGATATTATCTTATATTGTATTGCAAAGCTCTTTTTCTGTGGCGTGTTTCTTATGTTATCTCATTCATGAAGCATTGAGTTTTGTAATATATTTCACAATGTCATAAAATTGCCACTGATTCACCAACCAATATTTTTGTTCAGTGTTCCTTCACAAATTACAAAAAATAGTCTGTAATACTTAATATTATACATGAATAATGGCTAGCAATAAGACCAAAATATATTAAAATTCATTGGCAAAGATTATGACTCAATTCAGTGAATCTATTTATTATAACTAGAATTGTTCTTATTTGAAAAAAAAATTATACTTTCTGCCTTTAGGTTCTCAAGGAGAGGATGAAAGGTAACATTAGAAGTGTCACCAAAAGGGACCAAGTTTCAAATTACCTGATATTTATGGTGCTTTGGGATCATAAGTTTCTTGGAGTGATTTTGATCTGACTTTGAGCCAGAAGATATGATCCAGATTCAGTAGTGTCAGAAATGATTTGTCAACACAACGGATTAGTCATAAATCAGAAACAAATTATTAGCCTTGGGTCATAAACATGGACAATAGAAACCCAAACTCAAGTAATGGACAAAGAGAGAGGTAAAATTCCAGAAGCAACAGGATAAATCTTATAACCTGCAATTCAAAGAGAATAAGTGAGGAGTAGATTTGAGCTCCAGCAAATCTTGCTGACTTTATGTACTGTTATCTAGGTGACTTTGACTTAAAATTTTAATGGGTGTCTGTGTCCTGTGCTCATTTTACCTACTTCCCCAACAATCCTACTGAGAGAGAATTATATTGTATTTATCAGGATGAATACATTTTCTCTTTTCTATCAATACATTTTATTAAAACACAGATTTTTCAACTGGAGTCTTTCACTCTCTTCCCTCAACTCAGTCCAGTGCACCATAACTTTCTCATGGCATTTTTAATTTCTGCATTCTTCAGAGTGTAAATCAAAGAGTTGAGCAAGGGTGTCCCAATAGTGTAAAACACGGCCACAATCTTGTCTCCTGGATATACAGTTAGAGGGTGAGCATATGTGAATATACAAGGAACAAAGAATAAGATGACCACAATTATGTGGGAGGTGCTGGTAGAGAGAGCTTTCTTTCTTCCTTCTGCACTCTGGTTACTCAGAGAATGTAAGATTAAAATATAGGAGATAATGAGGAGTATGAAACTCACTGTTCATATGGCCCCACTATTAAAGACTACAAGTAGATTTATGACATAGGTATCCATGCAGTCAAGTTTATATAATGGTTGCATTTCACAGAAGAAGTGATCAATAACATTAGGGTCACAGAAGGTTAATTTCAAAGCCAAGGTAACATGTGCTGAAGAGTGGATAAAAGATCCCACCCAGGCCAGTTTCACCAGTGCACCACAAAGGTGTTGGCTCATGATGGTAACATGTGCTGAAGAGTGGATAAAGGATCCCACCCAGACCAGTTTCACCAGTGCACCACAGAGGTGTTGGCTCATGATGGCAGTGTACTGCAGGGGCTTACAAATGGCCACATAATGATCAAATGACATAAGGATGAGGACAAAAACCTCCATGCATCCAAATAAGTGAAGTGAAAAGATTTGGATCAAGCATTCATTATAGGAAATGACTTTCTTCTCAGATACAGCATTTATAATCAAGCTGGGAGCTGTGCTTGTGGAGAAACATGCATCAGCAAAGGATAAGTAGAAAAGGAAGAAATACATGGGGCTCCCAAATAGCTGACTGTATCTGATAGTCATCACAGTAAGTAAATTTGCAAGGAGAGTTGCAAGGTAGAGCAAGAGGAAGATCACAAACACTATTTTGGCCTTTAGAACATCCTTTGTTAACCCAAGGAGAATGAATTCCTTCACACTGATATTCAGGTACATAATTAAGGTACATGAAGAAAGGACACAGCTTGCAATGGCTTATCTGCAAAGAAAATTAAGAAAGTTGTGATTTTAGCAAGAGCAGTAGACTTGGAACCTTCCTTATTACTCATATTCTAATTCTATGAATACAATAATTCAGTGGTTCCCTAAGTTTTCCATTTGTTATAATCACAGGAAAAATTTTTTTTGAAAACGCTAATGATACTGGTTTATGCAGACTTTTCCTTTGTGGGACCTAGATAATTTTTCTAAAAAAACAAAAACACACATATAGTTAATTCTGCTCTCTGATAAGGACTGAGAAGTGCTGAATTTGCTGCATGATATTGAATACGTCACTGTAATTGCTTAAAATTTTTAATTTATGTGAAAAACAGAGATTCCAAGGGACACTTAATATTAAGTATGCAGACATATATATATATATATATATAGTATATATGTGCATAGATTTTTCATCTCAAAAACTAAAAAACAACATTCTTATATTATTCAAAACTATTAAATTTGCAGATTCTTTCTCCAAAATAATATTTCTTTATTTGGACATTAATTTACATTCATTAATATTGATCTCATAAATAAATTGTTTGGGTTAGGGATTAAGAAGAAAATATTTCTCAAACTTTTGGCTCATGATATGGCCATAATTTTACCTTTGTTGTCAGTCAGGTCACATGAGATGTTTGAATAAATCATGGAGCCTGGCATTTTTAAGGTAAATTATTATGTGTTTGCAGTTATCCATTTCTCATTCTGTGTATTGTATTCAGTTCCACATCCTATAGATCCAACATGATTCACAACTTCTTATATGTACATAATCTGAATAATGTCATTTCTTCCATAAGATTCTGCTACCACTATCTTCCAGAAGTTTTGCTTTCTTCTAATATTTGTTTCTGTTTAAACATTATTTTAAAATATATTTTAGTTTTCCCATACAGATATAGCCCTTATTCTACTCTATTTTTGCTATATATACATATATTTCTATATAAATACTTTCATCCTGTAATACTTATATCACAAGAAAAACTCTAGAGATGTTTTAGTTTCCTGGGATGCTCAGTCAAATACCATGAAATGGATCAGGTTAAACAATGGGAATTAATTTGTTCATGGTTATGAGCCTACAAGAATGCCCAAATACTGGGGTAATTAAGGCAATGGTTTCTTCCCCAAAACTGGTGTCTGTAGGTAGGTCCCTCTGATCAAGCAAGGCAATGGTACCATCTTCTTGTCTCTGTTCCAGGTCTCTCCATTTTCTCCTGGGTTCTTTCACTGTTCAGCTCCTTGCTTCCTATGGCTTTCTCCCTCTCTGTCTGAATTTTCCTCTTATCAAAGGACTCCAGTAATAGGATTAAGACCAAACCTGACTGAAGTGAACCATGCCTTAACTGAAGTTATCTCATCAAATATTCCTACTTATAGTTGGTTCACACCCACAGGAATGGATTAAATTTAAGAACATATTTTTCTGGGGTACATACAATTATTTATTTATTTATTTTTTTTATTTTTAAACTACCACAAGATTTAACTGTTAGCTCTTTTTATAATATTCCAGTTTTTCATGGTTTTATAATGGTATGATTAGTTCATGTCCCTTTTTATGTGCATATAGGGTCATTAATTTCCATTGTTTCTAAAAATATGGGAAATAGCAGAGATTTCTTATAAAGGTAAAACTTGTTACAGTGTCTACTTTGCTTAGTTAATAGAATTAATATTGTATGCATTTCTTTGATTACTGGTGGTAGCATAATATTTTTGTAGATTTTTAATTCACTTTTTTTCTGTTCTGAATTATATAAAATTGGTTAATTAATTTTTCAATATCTTTATGTTTTGAGTTATTCCCTTTGTTCATTCTTATACAGTCAATTCTGTCAAAAAATGTTTCCCTTGCAGTGTAGTTTATTATTTCTATTATGGAAGATATAATCTTAACACTGTCTTTTATTTTCTGTACATTTAAGTATTAATCTCAAATGATCTGAAGTTTATTTTAGTATATTCTCTTAATTCTGACTAATCACTAATCTATCAATAATTCAGTAACTCCATCAAGTCAGTTATCATTTATGCCAAGAGTCTGCTCAGATCTGTGGTAGATTTAGAGGAAAGATGTCATTAATATATATTAACAATTTAACTGGAGGGATAACATACATCTAGATAATGACATTAATTATACAAGAATTATGTGCAACTGTATGTGATAATATCAAATGAATTATGGTTTCAAAAACAATGTTTCCTACATAATGAAATAACTGGTCAGTAAAGGTTTAAAACTGAGAAAAAAGTGGAATTTGGTTTTAAATAAGTGAAATTCATGTTTCCACTAGATTCTATGGACCTTGGGTATTCAATATATATATCATAATTTGATCAGATAAGACTACTTCAAAATTAGTAAATGAAAATGTGCAAAAACTGTAATAAATTTACATAATCTAAACAAAACATGAATGTTACTGCAGTCTAACTGAAATAATATTATCTCAATGTTATAACACTAATTATATTATGACTATAAACTTTGAGTGGCAGTTCCAATGATCTCTGGTAAGTATAATAGTGAAAATGAGTTAATTACTACTTAAATTGAGTACATTAGGATTTTAATAGAAGCTAAAGACAAAGAAGGGATATCCTTGGCTGTGTAGAAAAGAGCAAGTAGGTGAGAAATGTGAGTACAAGATTGTAAGAAGGAGAGAAAGACATATTGTTCCAGATCAACACAGAGGTGACCTAAATGAAAACTAAACTCAGAGAGTTAAAACTAAATCAGAAAGTTTTAAGAGACAAAATTTGTAGGAAGATAATGCACAGTCATGAAAATCAGTTCATGTGATTCTATACCTTCGTGCTTTAAATAAGCAAAGAGAATATTTAAGGATATGAAGTTAGGAAAGCAGCAGTTGAAAACTGAATGCCTTGCCTCAGACCAACCCTACCTCAGAATTTTATTTTTTCAGCTATTATTTCCTAACACTCCTGAACTTCTGAGTTTAGTTTAATGAAAACTTAACTCAGAAAGTTAAAACTAAATCAGAAAAGTTTAAGAGACAAATTTGTAAGAAGATAATGCATAGTCATGGAAATCAGTTAATGTGATACTATACTGTCTTGCTTCAAATAAACAAAGAGAAGACTTATGGATATGAACTTAGGAAAGCAGCAGTTGAAAAAATGAATGCCTTGCCTCAGACAAACCCCACTTCAGAGTCTTCTTATTTATTTCATCCATTATTTCCTAATACTCCTGAACTATCCTTTTTTTAAATTTCAGGGTCAGTGGGTCACCCAGTATTGTTATTTTCTCTTTTTTAACATTCTTATTTTTTAAATGTTTGTATTTTAATCACTTTAAAAATTATATCTGGCCCCAAATGTTTGTAACTAGCCCCAAGTATTCTATTTTCCCAGATTAAGAAACATCTACCTCTATCCCTTATGTGACTATATTAGCTTGAGATTTGCTACATATGTACTGAATTGAACAAGGTATTCCTAATTTAGATATCATTTTTGTTCTGTGATCTTAAATTTTAAACAGATTATACATTTGTTATTTAATTCATCTTATAATTTTCTTGCAAGGTGAGTGTAGCCATTTGCCTTTTTCTCTTTTGTGCACATAGATTGACCTATGATACAGAAAGTTATGCCCAGAAAAGTTGGTCTAAAACTAGGAAAGAATGTTTTACTGTAGCTTCTCCTTCTAACATCCACCTTATAAGTTATATAAAACATCAATACCAACAACCTAATACAGATTGCTTCCTAGAAAAGAGAATCAATTAACCAGCAGATGAAGGCCAACTGACACCTTAAGTTCCTGCACTTATCCCAAAATCCACATTGTAAATATCAATGCATAACATTAGATATATAATGGGTAAAAATGAAGGGAGGAAAGAGCAAAGACTAAATGAAGTCAGAGAAGGAACTAGGCACTGGGGAGCAGATGTCAGGAAAGGAGAAGATCCAGGGGAAAAGATTCAGAAGGACATGTAGAGCAGAGGTGAGAAAAGCATGTTATCTAGGATCATTTGACCAAGGTTTAATTAGAGAGTTCAGCTGCAAACCCCCAACACTATCACTTGCCCCAAAACTAGAGAGAGTGTGCCATTGTGCATCATGAGCAAGGATCACCATGGGTCTTGAAAACCCAGGACAATGGTATGGAAGTGAAGTACTACTGATATCCTGTCCCACCAACCTTAAACTCTTCAAAAGAGGGGACTCCCAAGAATAGAAACATCTGGGCTGGCCTCAACACCAAGGTGTAGTTATGACCCCCTTCTGTGTCCAGAGAGGCTTTTGAGAGGAAATGTAATTTTGCATGGAGGCCAGTGAAGGTTTAGGACACCTGGCCCACAATAACCCTTCATTTTGGAAATACTCTCTGGAAGCTCCAATTTTTTTCAGGAGACAATTTGATTATAGATTCTATCACCTCAGGAGGTGATAGGAAGAAAATATTTTGGACTGACTGGAAATCTTACCTCTTATGAACTAGATGAGCAAATAGATGACTCTCAATGAAGTAGGTTTCCATATCTTCAACTCTAATTTTCTTAGAAGATAGCTCACATGAAGTCCAAACAAAACCTGTAAGCAATACTTCATTGTGATTTATTGATGCTTTCTATCAAAGGAGATTATGGAGAGTGGGGAGTTTATGGAGAAAGCAGCCTCTCCCTGTGGCCCAACTTCACATGATTTTTCCCAAGAGGCAAAAGGTTAGACAAAAACATGTTTTGTGCAACAGGAGGGTGTGTGTGAAAAAATAAAGTGGGAGAGTCTCAATTCAGTTCCTGAAAACTCTTTTATGTAAGAAACTATTCCTGTGCTGTGAGAAAGAAATGCCTTCGAGGTCAGCTCAATTCCCACAAGATCTCATTTGGAAAAGAATGAGTTTAATATTTCTATTTTTACTGCATTGGATATTTATAGTAATTTTCACAAAAAAGTTTTAAAAATTTCTAAGGAAACTTTCAGCCTCATTAACTCATAGGAAACCCTTACGTCCAACCCAGTTCTGAAGGATTGTCCAATGAGCCATTCAACTCAGACAATCCAAGAGCAAGAGCAAACCATGGGACCAATTAAATTTCAACTCACTCTGAATTGCAGGCTAGGAAATACCATTCCCTTCTCCATATAATCTATTTAAGCCCATATCTTCTGGAGCAGGAGTTTTTAACCGTTTTTGTTCCATACACCTCTTTGCCAGTCAGGTGAAATGAATACTACTGTAATTTACTTATTGCAATCATTCATAAGTGAAGGAAATGGTAGATTTCAGTTAGAGGTCATAGAAAATAAAGATAATAAGTTTATTTTTTTAATTCAAGTTCATGAGCCCCCTGAAATCTTTCCTAGTTAAGAGCCCTATGTCTAGAGGCATGAAAGTCTTTGAAACTAGTTAAAGGAACAGACATGAAATATTTGTGGTAGACATGAGTCCTAGCCCCAAAACTTACCCACTGTGTTAACTGAAGAGAATTTCTTAATCTCTTTAATTTTCAATTTCCCTTTTTAAAAATACCTAGTAATAATTATTTACTTATTTTAACATTATTAATATTATCATTCCTTTTCTTATTCCATCTATATTTTATGTCAGTGTAGAAAGGATGATAGGTGGGCAAAATAAAAGATAAAAAATTATTGAGTAATCACCTTTTGTATATTATTTAATTTTTAAGGATATGTCTGAGAGTATATGCTCTTCTAATCTCAGGGAAGAAAGTTATGAGTTATGCTCTTTTGTGTGTGTGTGTGGTTGCAAGCTATTAAAGATGGGAGAGTTCATATTATGAAATTACTTTCCTAAATGGGACAACAAATTATTACCCACAGGTTTGACCCTAGAATTTAACTGTTGGGCAAGACACACCTGCTAGGTACCTTCATTGAGGATAAATTGAAGGGTTGGGTTGGGGAATAAATAAATTGTACCATGCTTTGCATTTTTACTGAAGTACTTAATAGCAACCAGCAGAACCAAGGGCACAGAGAAATATCTTTGATAAAATTGTGCCCTAACAACTACCTTTATTGTTAATAAAAGGATTCAAAGGCTCTTGAGGTACATTTTATGTAATATGCTTAAAGGCTCAGAGCTTCAGCTTCCTTATTAATTACATGAGAAAAAAAAAGTTAGTTTTCAAAATTATTTGTAAACACGGAAAGAGAAAATATATGAAAGGAAAGTTTACCTGGCTCAGAGAAAGCACAGAAGAAATGTTTGTAAGTTTTAATCTTCCTTATTGTGGAATTGAGGCCAAGGGAAGGAAATACTTCATTTAAGCTCAACAGGTAATTAGTAACACAACTGAGCTTAGAATCCATATCTCATAATGACAATTCTAAAGCACTTTTCTTTTAATAACATAGGGTATTAATGCCATAAGTTTCCTTAGCCTGGGAAATAAGAACAGCCAATGAATGAACCCTTGCATGAAACTTCACACTCAAAAGACCCTAAACAAACTCCCAGTTCTGAGGGAATGATCAAGCTTCCTTGTTCTGAGTTAATTTTGCAGAGAGAAATTCCAAAGGTGATCAATTAACATCCTATGGTCAAGAAACTTAGTCAATGATCCTTTGCAATTCCTTCAAGCTTTGAGGTGAACTAACTTTAATGAGAACCATGAGTTCTCATTAAATAATCATTGTAGACTGAATGACTGGACTATCTAACTGGACTCCAGGTTTTGAGAAAGCAATGCTTGAGTTTTATTGAAACAGTTAACTGGCCATTCAAGCACAGAAAATGTAGAAGAAGGAATAGATGACAAATGAGGTTTGTGCTATTTGGGGTTTTGATCTACTTCTATCTTATGTGTAATCATAAGATAAATAAGTGCCCTACTTTAAACACTGTCCAATAAAGTTGTTGTCACTGACATGAGATTTCCAGAGAATAATTAAGAAATACTGACCTGATTCACTTAGAAATGTGGTTAGTGGGTGTATTATATAAATATACATGGTCCAAAACATATGACAATCAAAATAAAGTGGGAGGTGCATGTGGAGAGATTTCTTTTTTCTTTTCTTGTGTACTGTTGTTTCTCAGAGAGTACAAAATAACTACATAGAATATAAACAAGATTACAGTGCACATCATATGTATGACCTCACTATTGGACACAACTAACAAATTTATCACATTAGCCATAAGTTTCAACAAGGCTGCAAGTTACAAAAATAGTGATTAAATTCACTGTAGTCATAGAGGGGCAATCTCAAAGCCAGGAAAAGCTGTGCTAAGGACACAGTAGCTAACAAAATATTCAACTTCCATCCTGGAGAAATTCTGCTACTTTCTTAAATAAAATGGCAAAAATCCCTGAAAGATATAAGCCATCCCTAGTGAAAAAAATAGACCCAATATGCCAAGCCCTCAATATTAATCCTTGTACTTATGAACCTTATTCCTGTAAAAATGAAACCGAGCCCAATAATAATTAAGGCCTAAGAGTTACATCCTGAAATCCTCCTTGTTAATCAAATGTGGCTTATTTCTAAGCCAAACTCAGCAAATAAACTCACTACCTTCCCCTGACATGGGATATAGCTCCCAGGGATAAGAGATTATTACCAAGTGCTAATCACTGATGTGTTTGTAAAAAGACTTTGACCAAAAGAGGGAAACATTAAATAAAAAATACTTTTTAGGGCTAAGAGATTTCAAAGGAAGTTGGACATTCATTCCAGAGGTTATGCTTATTCAAATCTCAGGAAGTGTTCACTAACTGCCACAATAAACAAATCCTCAAACAAAAGTTGCTCCTGCAGGCTCTATGTACATCTGGACACCACAGACAAGGCATAGAGCCTCATGAAATCAACACCACATCATTGGGCCTCAATTTGGAATATAAGATACCCTATATCCCCAATATAACTTAGGTATACTCATTTATAAATCTCTGAATCATGATTTTTCTACTTTTAAAAATTTGAACCTACAATTTTCAATATATCTGTTAAAAATATCTCTCAGAGACTTAAAATTTCATATTATTCATATGGTGGTTGAACCCTGAATCCCAGAAGACTAATGACCAACTCCTACTATCCAGTTCTTTGGACCTTCCCTGGAAAACTAACAAAATGATTATGCTGGACAAGTTCCATCCCAAAAATCAAGGAGTATCTACAAGTGCAATAAAGAAAATTCCTGTCATCTACCCTAGAATAAGTCTCCTTTCAGCCTGAGGAATTCAGAGTGGACATCATCCTTAATCCCTAATGATTGAAGAATGAACAAACATAACAGAAGAGTGTAACCACAGATCAAGTAGAATTATTGTAATTGTTGTTAATATCTTGTGTTAATGAAAGAATTTGTAACATTCATAAAAACATAATGTTTGTCATGGGTTCAGAAGGGAAAAGTGGGATGATTAAGTAGAACACAGGGTATTTTTAGGGCAGTAAGACACTTCTGTAAGATACTGGAATGATGCATACATAACTTTACACATTTTAAAAAGTCTGTAAAACTGTACAACACAAAGTGTAAACCATAATTTAAACTATAGTCTTTGGTCAATAGCTATACATCAATATTGGTTCATCAATTATAACAAGTGGATGACACTAATGTAAGATGTTAATAATGGGGAACTATGTTTGTGTTTGTGTGTGGGGGAGGGGGCATATGGGAACTCCCTACATTTTTGGTGTATTTTTATGTAAATCTAAAAATTCTCTAAAAGTAATATTTAATATTATTATTTTTTAAATATAGATTGGATACAAGATCCCTTCCAAGACAGAATCACTCAAGCAACCAGACATATCCATCTCATGATGGTCATATTCTCAGCGGTTTACAGATGGTCACATGATGATCAAAAGCCATGAGGATGAGCATAATCTCATCATTCCTTGAATTTTTGTTTTTTTAACATACTTTTTTATATTATTTTAAAAGAAGCTTTTGATTATATAAATGCTACATTAAAAATATAGGGGATTCCCACATACCTCACCTCCTCTCCCACTAACAACATTTGTCATTAGTATGGCACATTTATTACAATTGATGAACACATATTGAAGTATTGTTACTACCCATGGTCTATAGTTTACATTATGGTTTACACTTTGCACTGCACAATTTTATAGGTTTGACAAAATGTAAAATGGCCTGTACCCATCATTGCAATGTCATGCAGAAAAATTCCAATGTCCCCAAAATGCCCCATGTTACACCTATTCTTCCCTCCCCCTCCCCTAAGAAACTCTGGTGACCTCTGCCTTTATATCAATGTTACAAGTACTTCCATTACTAGAATAATATTGTATACAACTAGTTCATAGTTGCATTCCCACCTTATGTTTGTTCATTCCTCAATCTTAAGGATATTTGATGGTGATACCTAATCTGCTTCAGATTGAGAAAGGGGTTTAGATCCCATGGGGCAGATGAGTGAAACTGTATTGCTTGCAATTGTACATGCTCACTGTTTTATGGGATGGGTGTTACCCATCATCATCACTTTGTTGGTTGTTCTGGGTGGGTCCAATGAATTGGAGAGTAGGTGTTGGCTGCAAATCTGCTGAGATTCAGGGCTCAACTGGCATATCAACAGCCAGAAGATTTAACTCTCTGGGTCACAAATTTAATGAGTATAGTGCTAATTATAGGTTCAAATAAAAAGGGCATAAGAACCATGAATAGGAAAATTATAAATGAGTCCATTTATGATACATTGGTGGGAATAGGTTGTCATATATTCCAAAATAATGCCCACTGATAGGATACTGAAATCCTGGGGTTGTCTGCCATGTCTATAGAGTTCAGATGTGTCTAGAGCCCTCAGGAGCACACTTGCTTAAGGCACTGCTTACTGCAGCACTTAATAAGATCCTCCTAAGATGTGCCTAAGTGTATACTCTGGAATGATGTCCCAATTCACTTTGAAATATACAAGCCATAAAAACTCATTTGTATTTAATATTTCCCCCTTTTGGTCAAGGTCTTTTTCCAAATGCATCAGCAGTTGGTGCCAGGGAGGCTCATCCCCGAGAGTAATATCCCTCGCTGGGGGGAAGGTAATATGTTTATATGCTGAGTTTGACTTAGAGAAAGGCCACATTAATGCAACAAGGATGGTTTTATAAGGTAACTCTTAGGCAATATATAGTACTTGACTAAGTCTCAATTTCACAATAACAAGGCTTATGAGTACAAATATCAATACCAAGGGTCAGTAGGCACTGCCCATGTACTCTAGCAATTCTTCCCACTCCGTTAGAGAATGTAGCAGGACCTCCCAGGATAGGAATACAATATTTTTTCCATTATTGTGGGGGTCACCACACAATGAGACAACAGCTCAGACCACTTGAACACATTCATATTCTATAGAGGCATGCCCCAGGTGCACTCCTTCTCACACATCCCCCCACCACTGTCACCTTGCACCTGCCAAAGTTGTGATTCTTCTGCAATCCAAACCCTCCCCAAGAACAAAGCCAAAATGAAAATAAATAAAAATATCAAAAAATTTAAAAAATGAAAAATATGTATGTATGAATTTTTAAAAATCTTTTTTTGGTATTGTGTCTTTCATTCCCATAAGATCCATGATGGCCATGCATCTCAGGGGCTTACAGATGGCCACATAATTACCAAAGACCATGAGGCGGATCATAATCTCATCACATCTTGCTTTTTTTTTTTTTTTTTTTTTTTTACTATTTTCTCTCTCTTCTTGAATTCTTGTTGGTAGTTTATGTGTTTCTATGAATTTGTCCATTTCATCTAGGGTATGTAATTTGTTTGTTTACAGTTGTTCACAGGATTCTCTTATTATCCTTTTTATTTCTGTGGTGTCAGGATTAATGTTATCCATTTCTTTTCTAATTTTAGCTATTTGTATCCTCTCTTATTTTGTGTGTGGAGCTTTTTGTTCATTTTATGGCAATTTTCAAAGGACCAACTTTTTTTTTAACTAGCTAAGGTTTTATTCTCTATTTCATTTATCTTAACTCTAATCAATGTTATTCTTTCCTTCTTGCTTTCTTTGAGTTTAATTTACTCTTTTTTGGGTATATTCTCCATTTGTGAGTTTAGGTCTCCAATTTGATATCATTCTTCTTTTTAAATATCATCCTATAAAGGTATAAATTTCCCTCTAAGCTCTGCCTTTGTTGCATCCTCTAAGTTATGGGATGGTTTTTGTTTACATTCACTTTCAGATATTTTCTAATTTCCCTTGTGATTTCTTTTTCAATCCATTGTTTGTTTAAGCTTGGGTTAATTTCCATGTATATGACAATTTTACACTTGTCTGTTTGTTATTAATTTCTAGCTTCATTCCACTGTGATCAGGAAAGATATATTGTATGAGTTCGATGTTTTAAAATTTGTCATGAGTAATTTATGATCTAAGATTTGGTCTATACTGGAGAATGAGTCATGTGCACCAGAGAAGAATGTGCATTCTGCTGTTTTGGAGTCAAGTATTCTATATATGTCTGTTAGGTCTAAGTGTCATTTAAGTTTTCTATGTCCTTATTGATCTGAAGTCTAGGTTTTACATTCGTTATTGAAAGTGGTGTATTTATGTCTCCTACTATTATTGAAAACCCTTCTCTTTCTACCATCAAATCTGTCAATATCTACCTCTTATACTTTGGGGTTCTACCATTAGGTGCATATATATTTATAATTCTTATGTCATCTTTTTAAATTGACCCTTCATCAGTATACAATAGTGTCTTTCTTTGTTGCTTGTAACAGTTTTTGATGTAAGGTGTATTTAATCTGATATTTGTATAGATACCCAACTCTCTTATGTTTATCATTATATAGTATATTGTACTCCATCCTTTCACTTTAAACTAACTTATGTCTTTGAATTGAAGGTGAGACTCTTGTAAACAGTGTTGAGGTCATGTTTTTTAAATAAATTTTCTTAATATCTCCCTTTTGACTGGAGAGTTTAATCCATTTATATTTAAAGTTTCTACTGATAATGAAGGACATTTTTTGTCATTTTATTATTTAATATAATAAAGTCTTGGTCTTATAGCATTTTGTCACTAATCTTTGATTAATGCTTAATTTCATATTTATTTAATTTTTTGAAGTATAACATTGAATCCCCCTTCATTTTGTTCTTCACATATTTTCCAGATTTTTTGTGGTTACCATTGCACATAAATATAACACCCTAAATCATGTTTGTTTTGATGTCAACTTACATTCAATAACATGTACAAACATATAAACACTGAAATACTCCTTCACTGCCCCACCTTTTGTTGTTCTTTGTGACAGTTTGGAGTTCTTTTATGAATTTTAAAGAGAAAAGAATTGTCTTTTTGACCTAATCCATTCCTGTAAGTGTGAAACCCTTTTGATTGGACTATATCAGTAAAGCATGATTTGGGCTGAGTCTCCACCCTCTTGCTGGTCTTATATAAACAGAAACACACCCAGAAAAAGGGAATTCTGCTAATTTTGATCCTGCCATCTGAGAGAGGACACAAGGATCCCTAGCAAATAAAGTTTAAGCATGAAGCCCCCAAGAGGCTGGGCCCACAGAGCAGTTCATGCCTGAAATGATGAGCCAAATGCATGAAAGCATACAGCTGAACTTTGGAAGAAAGCAGAGCAGCCAAGACTTTGAGAAGAGTCTCGGAAAGAGACAAGCCCTATACCTGGTTGCCCACAGCTGAGCTCTGGGAGACAGTAGATTCTGGTGAGTAAGTCAGGGACCTCATCAGAGACCAGTGGCTATCTTGCTTCACCACATGGCAGGATCCCAGACATGGGTGAGAAAGCATCTCTGCCGATGTCATGCTTGGGACATTTCATTGTCTCAGAACTGTAAGCATTTACCTTTAAAAAAATCCCCATTATAAAAGTCAACCCATTTCTGATACTTTGCATCAGCAACTTTGTTGCAAACTATGACATACTGTGAGTAAGTTATTAACTTTCTCTGCACTTTTTATTGTATAATAAATGTGTGAAATAATAATATCTATGATAAAATATTTTAATCTGAATAAAGGTGTTAATGAAGGAAAAAAATTATAGCTTTATACATTGCATGTCCCAAACCAAACATTGATCATTCCTTTCCATGCATTTGCATTTTACAAGCTGTATGAAAAATGGAGCTGCATACCAAAAAATACAACACAATAATACAGGCATTTATAATTACCCATTGTGGCAATTTGAGATTATTTATGATTTCCAAAAAGAGAGATTATGTTTGTAAACTGGTCTGTTCCTCCAGGTGTGACCCTCTTTGATTTTATTCGATTCAGCTGAGATTTCAAGTGAAAAGTGGTTTCTACATAGCAGTAGGGGATTTAAAATTCAACCTTAAAACATCTTCCTAAAGGAAAATAGCAGCTCCTAGTTTGAGAGACCTAATTTCAATCTCTTCAAATACTAAGAACTCACAAAAGCCCTGGATTTGCCACTTTTTTGAAATATTATAATCCACTATAATGTGATATATGAAGATGGGGATTTTATTTTAATGTTTTAAGGCTACCTACAATAGTATTTGGTACATATTGTAGAGTCAATAAATACTTATAAAATTAAATTGAATTTGAATAGAAAATGCTCCCATGTATGTTCTTGATGTCAAGTGCTTTTTTCAGAGACTGTTAGACATCCACTAAAATCCTTTCTCCCCTTTGGCAGTAAGAGAGTTTTCCTGGGTTTCAGGTATTCAACCTCTTAATATTGTGAATGTTGATGATCAATGCAAAAACACATACTTAATAAAAAATACTCAAAACACACCTGCTAGTGGATATCTAATAGTCTCTAACACGGGAAACTGGCCCCCAGAACATTCACAGAGCATTTTTAATTTAAATTTCCCCAACTCCTTTGCAACTATGTGCATGTATGTGAGTAAGTTCTTATCAGTTGGCTAAAAGCAGAATTATATTAGTAACTTCCTGGCTGAAGTCTAAAAGGTTAAATGTATACTCTTCCAAATTTATTTCCTATGTTTCCCACCTGAAACCAACACAGGGCTTTTTACAACTGTATGAAACAATGTCCTATGGCCATATTTTACAAATGGGGATGTACATATGAAACACTTAGTGCTAAAATTCAAATTATGATTCACTAGTTCTGTGGTGAGGTCAGAATCCTGCATTTCTAACAAGCTCCAGTGATGCTAGCACTTGGATCACATTTTTAATATGAAGGCAGTAGAGAAGGACCAGAAATGCTTAAGATTTTATTTTTCAAAAGGTTATAGGTATGATGGACAACGTCCATCCCAAGGAACAGAGAGTATTTGCAACCACAAGCAAGATAGCTCCATCTATCTGCTCCATGGGAGCTAAGTCCCCTATAAATTAGAAGCAGAAGTGGGCATCGCCATCCCCAAATCCTCAAGATTGGGGAATGAACAATGAAATTAAGTAGACTTATGTTTATTCTACTATAGACTTATTATTATTCTAGCAGTGGAAAAACTTTTATCATTGATTTAAAGGTAGTGGGCAACAGAGGTTCTGACGGATGGGAAAGGGAAGTTAGGTGTAAAATGGGGGCATTTTCAGGACATTGGAGGTGTCCTGCATGACATCACAGTGATGGATACAGACCATTGTATGTTTTGCCATAACTTACAAAATTGTGTGGGACAAAGTGTAAACTATAATGAACACTGTATGCCATGCTTAGTAGCGATGCTTAAATAGGGATTCATCAATTGTAACAAATGTCCAACACTGATAAAGGACGTTGTTAATATGGGAAAGTGTGGGAGGGGGAGGAAGTGGGGCATTTGGGAATTCCTTATATTTTTTAGGTTACATTTACATAATCTAAAGCTTCTTTAAAATTAAAAGGATATAGTTCTGTGTTGACCAAAAATACATGGAGATTAATGCTCATCAAAAAGATATATAGGGGAGTCAGGGGCAAGATGGCGTCAGTTTAAGTGGGCACTCACCATCTTTCTCCAAAAAGACGGCTGACTGGGGACAGGATCCTGGTTAAGTGAGCTGTTCTGGGAGCCCACAGAACAGGAGCTTTTGGGGCATGTGGAAGGAGCTGAACAGGGAGATACATTGCTCAAGATAGATCTGTGAGTTTTTAGTTATGGAAATCACAGATGGCTAAGCCCAACCCTCAGAACAAAGAGCCAGGGAGAGCCCGAACTCCCACCTGCCACCAGCAAGAGGAAGAATTCTCCACAAGTGGGAGGGTTCTGGAAAAGGATGGAGTTTCTTGGACCCCCTTAGAGCTTTGGGGAGCTTTGGGGAGCACACCAGCTGGCTCAAATTGGCACCAGGCTGAGCGGGGAGGTGAATCTGCTGAGGAAGCCTGATTTACATAACTGCCCTAGGATACAGAGGCTTGGCATGAGAGAGGGTGGAGTCAGCCAATTTAATAGTTATTCACAGAGAACTATCAGAATTTCAACTCCACTAAGGGAGTCAGACATTGGGAAGTGCTTAATAAATTTTCTAGAGTCTATTTAGGGTCCCCTGGGAGGAGGGGGTCCTCTAGAAGAGGCTTGAAAAATCACTTAGGTGAGGTGTACTCAGTCATCAGGGTCCCATTTGAATTTCAAAAGGGAACTCAACCTGCCCAGGAGAGGAAGGGGGGATCTGCTCCTACAGCCTGCTGAATCCAGCTGCCCTAGTAAAGTAATATCTGCCCAGGGGAAAGTGACTGAATAGCTTTCTGAAGAGCTAGCTGACCCAATTAGAAAGGTAGTTCAGTGGAGGAATTTCTGCCTTGAACATATGAGGTCCCTAGTTTGATTCCCACCTCCTCTAAGGGTATGATCCACAGGAATATCTTACATTCAGCTGATACCTTAGGACAGAGTAAACATAGACATTATTTTTGTACTAGCTTCTTTTGGGTCCCTTATTTTTTTAAAAAAAAAAAGGAAATTAAAAAAATTTAACTTAGTTTACTCGCTAAAATCCACCTCAAAACCTGCAGAGAGAAGCCTGCAGGGTAATTGATTGATGAACACAGGCAGCCAGAGAAGCTCCACAAGGGCCCAAAAAGGAACACTGTTCTTCCTTAACTTTGCTTGCTTGTGTTTTTTTTTGTTGTTGTAGTTGTTGTTGTTGTTTTGTTTCTTGCTTTTTGTTCCTCTTTCTCCCCCACCCCCCCATTTTTTAAATTAGGAGGTGCTCACTTGTTTCTTCTTTGCTATGCTTCTCCTTCCTTGATTTCCCATGTTGTGTGTATACTGATTTTGTCTACCAAGACTATCTCTCCTGCTTCCTTCATCTTTCTATCTTCTGCTTTCTGTTGTGATTCTTACAGTTCACCTTTTTTAATAGTCCTCTACTTTACTGGTTTCAATTTCTATCTTGACTATTCTGTTTTCTTTTATTAATTAACTTTTTTCATTCTGTCCTTTCTTTTCTCTTTCTTTCTCTCCTCATCAATCTGGCCTTTTAAACCATTCTATATATTTTTCTTTATTCAGTTTCCCATTTCATTGTTGGTACCCCACTTTTTTATTCCTGTTACTCTTCACTGCTTACATGAGGTAAATATTCATTTTAGTAAGTCTTATATGACCCTTCTTCTCACTTTTATTATTATTTCTATTTTCCTTTTTCTTTTCTTATGTCTTTCAATTTCTCTGGCCCTAAACTTTTTCCTTCAAGGGAACATAGAAAACAGCAAGGGACAAGAACAAGAAGAACAAAGTGTGAAAGAGAAAACTTAACACACACACAAAACCAGCAGCTAAACAAAACTCTAGAACAGAGAGAGAAGCTAATCAACTGAATAAACCCATCAAGATAAATGTTAACCAGAGGGCAACAAAAAAATTACAAACCAAACTAAGAAACAGGAAGACATGGACCAGTACAATGAACAACCTAAAAAACAGGAAAAGATGCAGAACACCAAACAACTAAGCAAAGCTGTCCAAAAAAATATCATGGACCAACTTAATAAAGGAAGAAAGAGATTAAGGATATTAAGAAGACACTGGGAGAACATACTGAAGAAATTCTAAACATACATAAAAAGATAAAAGATACGATGCTGTTGAACAGCACAATTCAAGATATCAAAAAGACACTGGATTTCATCGTGAGTACTGTTGTGGCAATGGATGCAGGCCATTTTAAATCAGCACACACCACTCATAACTGAGTGGGAGAGAGTGTGGTCTACAGTGTGAACTGTGGTCTATGGTTGGTGGCAAGGCTCCAGGATGTGTAAGTTCATTGAGGTTGGTGGGCCACACTGTGGGAGATGTTTGTGTTGGATGTGGTGGGAGGTGTGGGAGGTGGGCAACATGGGAATCCCAGTAGGTTCCGTGTAATATTTTAGGTAATCTAAGCACCTCTTAAAATATATGTATATATATATATATATAAATAACATTTTTGTAAGCAAATACACATATATGCATATATATTTACATATCATTTTGCAAATGTTTGTATGTATTGTGAGAATTTTGATTTTTACCCATAATAAAAAAATAAATAAAAAATAAAAATAAAAAAAAATAATAATAAAAAAAAAAAGACACTGGAATCACATAACAGCAGATTTGAACAGGCAGAAGAAATATTTAGTGATTTGGAAGACAGCACATCTGAAATCAAACAGAAAGTAAAACAGATAGATAAAAAAGATATAAAAAATCCAGCAGGGACTTAGGGATTGAAATGACAACACAATATGCACAAGCATATGCAATATAGGCATCCCAGAGGGAGAAGAGAAGGGAAAGGGAATAGAAGGAATGTTGAAGGAAATAATGGTTGAAAACTTCCCAACCTTATTGAGGGAGATGGACATACATGTCCAGAAAACAGTGCACCCAACAGTATAAATTCTAACAGACTTACTCCAAGACATGTACTTGCCAAAATGTCTAATGCTCAAGACAAAGAAAATACTCAAGACAGCAACAGAAAAGAGAAATATCACATAAAAGGGAAGCTCAATAAGATTAAATGCTGATTTCTCATCTGAAACCATGGAGGCAAGAAGGCAGTGGTATGACATAGTCAAAGTACTCAAAGAAAAAAAAAACTTCAAGCCATGATTTCTTTATCCAGCAAAACTGGCATTCAAAAATGATGGAGAAGTTAAAATATTCACAGATAAACAGAAATTATGAGAGTATGCCAATAAGAAACCTGCACTTCAAGAAATACTAAAGGAAGTTCTACAGGTTGAAAGGATAAAACAGGAGAGAGACCATTGTAGGAGAGTGTAAGAACAATGAAAAAGACAAAAAGAGAAACAAAAGCAACATATGACATACATTAACCCAAAGAAAATATGGCTGAAGTAAGAAATTCATTGTGAGTAATAACACTGAATGTTAATGGATTAAACTCACCAGCCAAGAGACACAGATTGGCAAAATGGATAAGGAAATATGACCCATCTATATGTTGTCTACAAGAAACCCACCCTAGACCCAGGGATTCAAGGAGGCTGAAATGAAAGGCTGGAAAAGAAAATTTCAAGCAAACAATATCCAAAAAAGAGCAGGAGTAACTATTCTAATATCAGACAAAATAGACTTTAAATGCAAAACTATTGTAAAAAACAATGATGGACACTATATATTAGTAAAAGGGATAATCTTTCAAGAAGAAAGAACAAACATAAACATTTATGCACCTAATCAGGGTGCCTCAAAATACTTGAGGCAAACACTGGAAAGACTAAGAGGAGACATAAATGCCTCTACAATTATAGTGGGGGACTTTAATACACCATTATCTCCATTAGACAGAACATCTCAACCAAATCAATAAATAAACAAAGATGCTGAATAATACATTAGAGGATCTGGCCCTAATAGATATATACAGAAGGCTACACCCAAATACAGTGGGATATACATTCTTCTCAAGAGCACATGGATCATACTCCAAGATAGACCACATGCTAGGCAACAGAACAACTCTCAATGAATTCAGAAGACTGAGAGTATTCAAAGTAATTTCTCTGACCACAATGGAATGAAACTGGAAATGATTAAGGGGCAGAGAATCAGATTAGGCACAAAGATATTGAAGTTAATCCACACATTCTCAGACAAACAGTGGGTCAAGGAAGAAATTGCAAAGAAATCAGTAACTACTTTGAAGTGAATGAAAATGACAACACAACATTTCAAAACCTATGGGATACAGCAAAAGCTATTCTGAGAGGGAAATTCATAGCCATAAAGGCCTATATTAAAAAGAAGAAAAAGCTAAAATCAAAGACCTAACTGCTCACCTGGAGGAATTAGAAAAAACAACAAAAAACAAATATCAATGGAAGTAGAAAGAAAGAAATAAGAAATATTTAAGCAGAGCTAAATGAAATTCAAAGTAAGAAAGCACTTGAAAAAAACAAAACAAAACAAAACAAAAGCTTGTTCTTTGAAGTGAATAATAAAATTGAGAAATTCTTAGCTAGACTAACAATGAAAAAAGAGAAAAGATGCAAATACATAAAATAAGAAATGATGGAGAGAAAAATGTTTTTAAAAAAGTAATAATAATAAAAAAGAAATGATGAAGGAGATATCACCACTGACCCCACAGAAATAGAGTATCATAAGAAGATACTTTGAAAAATTGTATGCCTAAAAGACAGAGAATTTAGAGGAAATGAACAAATTCTTAGAAACACACATGCAGCCTACATTGATGAAAGAAATTGATGAGCTCAACAGACCAATCACAAGTAATGAGATAGAATTAGTCACCAAATCCTCCCAAATAAGTAGAGTCTAGGACAAGGTGGCTTCACAGGTGAATTCTACCAAACATTCCAGAAAGAACTAACTCCAATCATGATTAAACTATTCCAAAAATTGAAGTGCAGGAAACATTACCTAACTAATTCTATGATATCAACATCACTCTAATACCAAAGGCCAAGGATGCCAGAGAAAGGAAAACTATAGACCTATCTCTCTAATGTAATTAGATGCTAAAATTTTCAACAAAATACTTGCTAATCATATTCAACAATACATCAAAAGAATTATACACCATGACCAAGTGGGTTTTGTCCCTGGTAAGCAAGGATGCTCCAATGTAAGAAAAGCAATCAATGTAACTCACCACATAAACAGATTGAAAGAAAAAAAATGACATGATCATCTCCATAGATGCAGAAAAAGCATTTAACAAAACACAGCACCCATTCCTGACAAAAATTTTCAAATATAGGAAGAGAAGGAAACTTCCTCAACATGATAAAAGGAATATATGAAAAATTCACAGCTAACATATTCCATGGTGAAACCCAAAAAACTTTCCCTCTAAGATCTGTAACAAGACATGGATGCCCACAGCGGCTGCTCTTATCTAACATTGTGTTAGAAGTACTTGCTCAAGCACTTAGGTAAAAAAAAAAAAAAAAAAGATATAAAAGGAAACCAAGTTGGAAAGGAAGAGGTAAAAATTTCACTTTTTTCAGATGATATGATCATATACCTGGAAAGCCATGATAAAATCTATATCAATGCTTCTAGAACTTATAAATGAGTTCAATAGAGTGGCAGATTATAAGATTAATGTGGAAAAATCATTAGCATTTCTGTCCACCAATTATGATCAATCTGAGGAGAAAATCAAGAAAAAAGTCCCATTTACAATAGCAACTAAAAGATTCAAATACATACACATAAATTACCTAAGATATAAATGGCTTCTATACAGAAAATGATACAACATTCTTAAAGAAAATCAAAGAAGACCTAAATAAATGGAAGAATATTTCTTGCTCATGCATACAAAAACTAAACATCATTAAGATGTTTATCCTACATGAGCTGATCAAAAGATTTAACACAATCCCAATAAAAATCACCAAAGAATTTTTTACTGAAATGGAAAAGCTAAGCACAAAATTTCTTTGAAAAGGCAAAAGGCCCCAAATAGCCAAAGACATATTGGAAAATAAAATGAAATCATAGGAATCATACTACTAGACTTTAAAACATACTATAAAGCTACAGTGGTTAAAACTGCATGCTATTGGCACAAGGCTAAACTTACTGACAAATGGAACCAAATTGAGAGTTCTGATACAGATCCTCACATATACCATCAAGTGATATTTGACAAGCCCATGAATCCCATTCAACTGGGAGAGAATGCCCTCTTCAACAATTGGTGCTTGGAGAACTAACTGGGTATTCATATCCAAAAGAATGAGAGGGGAAAACCATCTCAACCTTATACAAAAATTAACTCAAGATGGATCAAAGATCCAAATATAAGAGCCAAGACCATGAAGACCTTGGAAGATAATGTAGGGAAGCATCAACAGGATCTTGTATTAGGGAATGGTTTCATGAATTTTACTCCCAAAGTATGAGCAACAAAAGAAAAAAAAATAGATAAATGGGACCTCCTCAAAATTGAAAATTTTGCACCTCTAAAAAGTTTGTCAAGAAAGTGAAAAGGCAGACTATTCAATGGGAGAAAATATTTGGTAACCATATATCTGATGGGGGCCTGATATTCAGCTTATATAAAGAAATCCTACACCCCCAAAATAAAAAGACAAACAACCAATTTAAAAAATGTGTAAGTGATTTGAATAAACATTTCTCCAAAGAAGAAACATAAATGGCTAAAATGCACATGAAAAGATAATATCACTAGCTATTAGGGAAATGTAAATCAAAATTACAAGGAGATATCATCTTACACCCATTAAACTGGTGGCTATTAAATTAACAGGACTCAAGAGTGGAACAGGATGTTGAAGAATGAGAGCTGTCATCCACTGCTGGTGGGAATGAAAAATGGTGCAGCCATTGTTGAGGACAGTTTGGCGGTTCCTCAGACAGCTAACTATAGAACTGCCATATGATCCAGAAATTGCTCTACTTGGTATATACACAGAAGTATTGAAGGCAAGGACATGAACAGATATACACACACCAATGTTCATAGTGGCATTATTCAGTATTGCTAAAATTCAGAATCAATCCAAATGCCAATCAACAGATGAATGGATAAATAACTTTTGGTATATACATACAATGGAATATTACTCAGCTGTAAGAAAGAACATGGTACTTAAACATAGAATAACATGGATGAATCTTAAGGATCTTATGTTGAGTGAAGTAAGCCAGGCACTGAAGGAGAAATATTATATGACCTCACTAATATGAATTAAGTAAATTGAGACAACTCATAGAAGTAGAGTCTGGAGGACATGTATACAGGAGACAGAAAAGTAGAGGGTGGTGAGCTGATGCCCATATGGGCATAACCTATGATCAGGTGGAAGTGTGTAGTTGTACATTGGAGGGGCATCACAGTGGTGCACTGATATTTTCATTTGGGTGGTGCTGGGTTGTCAGGGGGTTGGGTGGGGAGGGTGGGCTGAACTTTCCATGGAAATGGAGGGAGAGTTCTTGGAGGGAGCAGGTAAACACTGGTGATTGGCAGCTATTTGGTTGAAACTACAGTGTCAGGAATGTTCTTTTGGCAACATGGCAGAGAAGGGTAACTGGTTCAGGGTGTTGGATGTAGACAACATTTGGTACAGGGCACATCTGGGGCAGGCTTCTATGGAGTGTGTGAGTGCTCATCTTGTCATAATGGGGTGTATCAGTGGGTGGAGACCCACATAATGAGCAGGAAGGTGTTGGAATTCCATCCTGGGGAGTCCTGCTATGTTCTCAAATAGAGGGATGGGAGTCTTTCAAAAGCATAAGCAGTGGCTAATAGGGGAGGACAGAACAGTATGTCAAGCCCTCAATGTTGTTTCAGGTAACTATGAATCTTGTTCTTCAATAAATTAAGTCTGGGGGTTGCTGTGGTTCCCGATTGGAGGGGGATGGAAGAATAGACTAGATGGAACATGGTGCTATTTAGGGGTGATGGATGTGTTCTAATGAAGTTGCAATGATGGATGCAGGCCATGTTAAATTTCATCAAAATTTGTGGAAGTGTATGATCCAAGATGTGGACCATGATGTAGGCCAAAGACCATGGTTAGTAGCTATGTTTCAATATTTGTACATCAATTGGAACAGGAATACCACCCACAGGTAAAATGATGTTGGTGGGGCAGGGGGAAATGGGTAGGATGTTGTGTATATGGGGATCCTCTATATTCTCAACATGGCTTTTCTGTAACCTAAGACTTCTTGAAGACAAGATGAAAAGAGTAAGACACTGGGGGAATAAACAGAAGGTAGTGTCACTGTACATGCAGGACAGCAGATCTTGCAGTGATGAAAGAGGTAATGTCAAAAAATATTTTTTAATACTTTATCATTTTTATTCCAATTTTTAAAAATTTTTATTTTTTAAAATATTTTGTGTTTTATTTCTTATTTTTAAAAATATCATTGTTTCATTTTCTTATTAATTGTATTTGGCTATTTTGTTGGCTTCATTTTTGGGCACATTTTGGATCACAGAAGGCTTAAAGCTATGACAGGGAAGGATCATTTTATGGGGTATCAGTGGTGGGTGATGCATAGGAGGAGGTTCACCTGGGAATACATATAAGGCATATGAATAGGTATGGGTTTTCATGGGGCATTGTCACAGAGGGTGGAGATTCAGACAATAACCAAAAGAGTATCCAGTTCTCATACTGTGGAGTTCTGCCACATTCTCTAGTGAAACAGCAGGAATCCCCCAAGTACAAGGGCAATAAGTAGTGAAGAAGGGTGGTCCATTGATGAGCCCTTGGTGTTGATCACATACTTTTGAACGTTTACTCTTGAAATTGAAAGTTGGTTTAGAATTATAGGGTGCCTGGAAGTTGCCTCCTGGGAGCCTCCTTGTTGCTCAGATGTCACCTTTCTCTGGGCCAAACTTAGCATGTAGATGCGTTACCCTCCCCCTGGCATGGGACATGGCTCCCAGGATAGAGCCTCCCTGGTAATGAGGGATTGCTGCCAGGTAACAACTACCAATGCAACTGGAGGAAGATGTTGACCAAAAGGGGGAAAGGGTGAAGACAAATGAGTTTATATGGCTGGGAGACTTCAGGTTGAATCAAGAGGTCATTCCAGAGGTTACATTTGTGTGTGTCTCAGCAGGATCTCATTGACTGCCAAAGTAAATACTGCCTCAAATGGAAGGACTTGTGAGAGCTCTGGAGACATCCAGACACTGAGGTGAGGGCAGATAGTTTGAGAGTTTGGTGCCTTGTCAGTGGGCCCTCCTTTGGAATTTTTGCTCCCCAGTGTGAAAAGACTTGGATTCAGTTATGGTTTCACTAAACATTGTTCTCCTGACCCTTTTATTTGAACCTATAATTAGTACTAGAGTTGATAAGTATATGTCCAAAAGATGAATCTTTGTGCTGTCCATGTGCCACTGGGCCCTGGGTCTCAACGGAGTTGCTACAACTGCTCTCAGGTTTGTTGGACTCACTCAGGACAGCTGGTGGGGAGGTGGGCAACAACAACCACAAGGAACTGAGAAAGTCTTCAACTGCAATCCAGAGAGCCCCATCCATCTGCCCTATCCCTCACTAGTGTGGTTCATTCATTGCAATTGATGAAACACATTTTGGAGCATTGCCACTAAGCATGGGTGAGAGTTTACATTGTAGTTTACATTCTTTCCCACACAATTCTGTAGGTTATGGCAAGAATTATAATAGCTTGTATCTGTCATTGCAATGTAATTCAGGGCAATTCCCAAGTCCAGAAATTGCCCCCTATATTACACCTGTTTTTCCCTCTCTCTCCCTTCAGAAACTCCAGTGGACACAGCCTCCCCATCAATGACATAATTTCTTATATTACTAGAAGCATAATAAGTATATAGTAAAATACCAGTAAGTCTATGGGATGGTGATGTCCACTCCACATCTAACTGAAAGGGGGCTTCAAATCCATGGGACCAATGGATGGACTCTCTTGCTAGCAGTTGTAGAATCTCTTGGTTTCTTGATATGGTGGTTGTCCATCATCACCTCCTTATTAGTTTTCCTAGGTGAAACCAATGAACTGGAGAGAAGATTTTGCAATTATTGAGATTCAGGGCCCAGCTGTTATAAGGACAGCCAAAATATTTCAGTCTTTTGGACATACACCTACCAACTCTAGTATAATGATAGGTTCAAATAGAAGGACAGAAGAGCCATATGTAGGGAAACCACAACTAAGTCCAATTCTGTCACAATGGGAAGCATAAATTCCAAAGTAGGGCCCACTAGCAAGGTACATAACTCCTGAGCAATCTGCCCTGACTATAGTGTCCAGATGTCTCCAGAGGCCTCAGTAGCCCCACTATTTGGGGTAGTATCTACTTTGGCAGTCAATGAGATCCTGCTGAGACTTGCATAAGCATAACCTCTGGAATGACCTCCTGACACACTTTGAAGTCTCTTAGCCATATAAACTCATTTGTCTTTACCTTTCCCCCCTTTTTGTCAAGGAGATTTTCCAGTTCCATTGCTAGGTGCTGCTTGGTTGTAATTGCTCAGTGCCAGGGAGAAATAGCCATAAGAGTCATGTCCCATGCTGGGGGTAAGGTAATGTATTTATATGCTGAGTTTGTCTTAGAGAGAGGCCACATTTGGGCAACAAGGAAGCACTCAGAAGGTAAATCTAAGGCATCCTATAATATTAGGCTAAGTTTCAATTTCAAGAGTAAAATTTCATAAGCAGTCATCAATATTAAGGGCCCATCAATGGACACTTCCCCTTCACTAGTCATTATGGGGATTCTTGCAGTTCCATTAGAGAATGTGGCAGAGCTCCCCAGGATGGTAATTCCATATCCTTTTCGTTATTGTGTGAATTTCCCCCCACTGTGATAATGCCCCCTGAACATTTGAAGACATTTGTATGCCTTATATGCATGCCCAGGTGAGCTTCCTTCCATATATCCCTCATCACTGGCACCACACATAAATGATTGTCCCCTGCCACAGTTGTAACACTTCTGTGATACAAAACCACTTCTAATATGAAGCTTAGAAAATAGCCAAATACAATTAATTAAAAAATGAAATAATGATAGTTTTAATAATAAGAAATAAATTACAAACATTTAAAAAGGTAAAAATAAAAAAATGAGATAATAAAAACTAATGATTGCTAATTGAAAACTTTTCCTAAGTGCCAACTGGCAACACAACTGGAAAAAGACCTTGAATAAAAGGGGGAAATGGTAAAGACAAATGAGTTCAAGTGGCTAAGAGACTTCAAAGAGAGTCGGGAGGTCATCCCAGAGGTAACTCTTACGCACACCTCAGTAGGAGCTCATAGAACATCTAAGTGCC
>JAKSZT010020697.1:1341659-1379930 GCA_026826555.1 Tolypeutes matacus
ATTTTTGTAAGCAAATACACAAATATGCATATATATTTATATATCATTTTGCAAATGTTAAAAAAAAAAAACTAATGAAAGAGTATTTATAATTCTTTTTAACATTTTGCCTTTCATCAATGTAAGATCTATTGTCCTGTATGTACAGTGACATTTTCTTCCATTTATTCCTCAAATGTTTTACTTTTTAAATTTTGTCTTGAAAGATGTGTTAGGTTACAGAAAAGTCACCTACCAGAGGTGTCCCATATACCAACATCGTCCCCCTTTTCCCCTTACACTACTAATAACATTGTATATGTGGATGGTACATTTGATATAACTGATGTACGAATATTGAAACATAGCTACAAACCATGGTAAATGGTTTATATTATGTTTTACATTTTGGGCCATACATGTTTAAAAATTTTGTTGAAATTTAACATGGCCTGCATCCATCATAGCAAGATCATGTAGAACACTTCCATTGCCCCCAAAATGCCCCCTGTTTCATCTATTCCACTTCTCCCACCCTTCCCCTTGGGACCCACATCAACCACCAGGCTTCACTCCTTGAAGGACAAGATTCACAGTTACTTGCAATAATACTGAGTTCTTGACACACTAATCTGTCCTCCCCATTAGGCATTGCCCACGCCCTGAAGAGATGCCCACTCCTCTATTTGAGAACAAAGGATGAACACACATACACTCCTTAGAAGCCTACCCAAGGTGTGCCCTGTCCCCAATGCCCCCCACATTCAACAACCTAAACCAGTAACCCTCACTTGCCATATTGTCAAAAGAGCATTCCCAAAATTGTACTTTAAGTCATGTACCTTCCAATCCCCAGTGTTCACCTGCTCTCTCCCCAACCCTCCCCATAGTTTCATGGACAGTCCAACCCACCCTCACCTCCCTAACCCCCTGACAAACCAGCACTGCTCAAACCAATAGTATCAAGGCACCACAGTCATGCCCTTCCATTACACAACTACTCACTTCCACCTTATCATAGATTTTTCCCATGTGGGTGTTGGCTCAAATCCTTCTTCTACCTTTCTATTTTCTGTAAACCTATCTTCCAGACTCTAGCTCTGTGAGTATGAACAATTTATTTAATTATGGGGTCATGATATATTTGACCTCCAGTGCCTGGCTTGCTTCACTCAACATAAGGTCCTCAAGATTCATCCATGTTAACCCATGGGTTAATACTGTATTACTTCTTACAGCTGAATAATAGTCCATTTTATGTATATCACACAAATTGTTTATCCATTCTTCTTTTCATGGGCATTTGGGTTGATTCCAACTTTTGGCAATAGTTAATAATGCTGCTATGAACATTGGTGTGCATACATCTGCTCAAGGCTTTGATTTCAGTTCTTCTGGGTTTATATCCAGCAGCAGGGTTGCTGGATCATATGACAGTTCTTTAGTTAGTTTTCCGAGGATTTGCCATACTATCCACCACAATGACTGCACTATTCCACATTCACACAAGCAGTGGATGAGGGTTCCCTTTCCTCCACATCCTCTCAAACACTTGTAGTCATCTATTTCTTTTAATATCCCCCACTCTTATAGGTATAAGGTGATATCTCATGGTAGTTTTGATTTGCATTTCCCCAATAGCTTGTGATGGTGAGCATATTTTCATGTGCTTTTTAGCCATTTGTATTTCTTCTTTGGAGACATGCCTAGTCAAATCACTTGCTCATTTTTTAAAATGGGTTGTTTGTCTTTATTTTTGAGGTATAGGGTTTCTTTAGATATGCTGGATATTAGACCCCTATCAGCTATATGGTTACCAAATATTTTCTCCCATTGAGTAGGCTACCTTTGCACTTTTTGACAAACTCCTTTGAAGTGAAAAACTTTCAGTTTTGAGGAGGTCCCATTCATCTATGTTTTTCTTTTGTTGCTTGAGCTTTGGGTATAAAGTTCATGAAAACATTTGCTACTACAAGATCCTGTAGATGCTTCCTTACATTATCTTCCAAGGTCTTTATGGTCTTGGCTCTTATAATTAGGTCTTTGATCCATCTTGAGTTAATTTTTGCATAAGGTGTGAGATGGTGTTCCTCTCTCATTCTTTTGGACATGGATATCCAGTTTTCCAAGCACCATTTTTTGAAAAGGCCATTCTCTCTCAGTTGAGTGGGCTTGGTGGCCTTGTGGAATATCATTTGACTATATATAGGAGGACCTATATCAGAACTCTCAATTCAGTTCCAGTGTTAATATGTCTATCCTTTTCTCAAATGCAGTAAAATCAAAGATGTATGTTCCTATTGATATGCTGTAATTCATTTTGTGTTTGTCTGTTTGTTTAGTGTCAGTGTATGTTTTGATACCTCTGGATGGTAATATTAAATTAATAAATGAAAATTATTAAAATTAAAAAGAGCTCTATTCAAATGGCCAAAAATTAAATGTGTTTATATTAATAAATAAATATAGATAATAATTTAAAATAATAAAAGTAGTTATAACCAAATAAAATCATTATTTTGACAAATTTGTTTGGTTTTGATGGTAATTGTATGCTATAAGAGGTTTACTTGAAAACAGTTTCCAAAATGGTTCCATATAATATTTTGGGTAATCTAAGCACCTCTTAAAATATATGTATATATATATATATATATAAATAACATTTTTGTAAGCAAATACACATATATGCATATATATTTATATATCATTTTGCAAATGTTTATATGTATTGTGAGAATTTTGATTTTTACCCATAATAAAAAAAATAAATAAATAAGCAAACACTGGGGTAAAATAAAAAAAAAGAGATTTTGGTAACTTATGTATGTTAGAGTTTATAGAATGTATTTTTTTTCCCCTCAAACTTTATTCCCACCAACCTGAAGTTAAAAATTCAATTAAACACCGAAATGAAAACTGGTTTTTCTTGGTTTTGCAGCCACATCTGAAGAAAAGATATTTTAAAAATAATTTGTAGAGTACTAAATTTCATAAGTACTTAAAAATATTCAAATATCTTACAGTAGCCTAAAATAACATCTCTCAGTAAACTAATTAGCATCAGTCAGAAAAAGTAGCACTAAAACAACTTTATACTTTTATCTTTTTGGTTTTCATGTGCAGGTAACCTAGTTTCATGTTCACTAACATGAACCTCCCAACAATAAGCCAAATAATTTATTCTTTAAGAAGGCCAACTTCAGTTTAGAGTATATACATTTTATATTACATTTTACAACAGTAATAATAAAAGTATATTTCTTCCAAAAATGTAATAAAATCAAAACTGGTAAACATTAACACACAAGAACAGATTTTAAAAATTACTTAAGAAAATCAGTTGCATACATTGGCTGACAATCCTAATAAGTGTAAACACCAAGGTAATGAATATAGAAACAAAAGGAAAGCACTTTTGAACAACTTTCAGTAGCAAAGCATATGGTAAAATGAAAAAAAAAAGCAAGAATTTTAATATCTGTTAAGATGCCAACAACAAAATAGATTTTATTTTGACATGAACTTGATATTTTAAAAACAATTTACAGATCACAGATACAGATGCTCCCAAAAAGCTCCCTCTCTTTTCCTGTTGTAGGACAACTCTTGCCCCTGATATCACAGATATGCCAGTCTTGTGAATACCAGGCTTAGAAAGACAGCTGTGGTGGCAACAGCAACACAGTCAGTGAACAGGAAGTCACATTTTTCCTTTATAAATATTTTTAACCTCTCAAAATATTTAAATGCTCAGTTTGGATAAACAATCAAGTCGTCAACCAATTTTCTCATATATAGCAAACTATGCTTGCTTTAAAAATATACTTTCTTCAGCTTTCTCATATATATATATATATTCCCCTCTTTCAAAATGGGCTCTTGATATTTTTACCCTAAGTATTGGTACATGTATGTACATTTTAATTGCACATTTTAGAAAAACACAAATCCCATGGTATTTCAAATGTCCATAATGACAAAATTGTGTATTTATAATATACAAAACTCTCATAAAAATGCACTTTCCACTGGGAAAAATAAATAAAACAGGTAAGTGGATTTACACAACTTAAGAAAAAAATAACCAGGGTAGGTTTCAGTGTGGTTCTTGGTCTGTACCAAGCACGTTTGATCTTATTCTCTTAAAGTTATCATCTTCTGAGTATTTTTTAAACACTTTCAATTGAGATTTTAGGATCCTGACATTTGTTTTTCATTCCATATAATCTTCCACCAAGCTCTGATCTTGAAGGATTGTCAGGAGCTTAGTTAGAAGCACCTGGAACATCGGTGGTGGAAGATTTCATGGTAAAACTTGCCATCACAATTGTGGCTGGTCACACAGGGTAGTGACATTGGTCAAATGCTCCATGGCCTTCTCATATTCACTTGGGGCTAGGAACTCCTTTGCTGAGCTGTATTTCTTCAAGGAAGTATTTCTTAACTGCTTCAGTATGTTTCAGATTGGATAACTTGGAAAGATCAGCTCTCTGCTTGGCAAGTTTCTGTTTTCTTTGTTGGCTCTCATAGCTGTTTTTGAAAATAGGTTCTCTCTGTCTCTTGCAGTTGAATTAAATACAGTACCCAATGCAGAGGGCCACATGTACACTGGTGGTGAGTCCTCTTTTCCAACCCACCATTTTCCATTGGTTGCCTAGTGTATAGGGCAGCATTGGCCAACAAAGGAGCCATTGGCCACCCATGCTCCCATTATGCAGTTGTTTTTAATTGTTATTAATTTTTATCTTTGGTATGTGCATTAGGGAGCCACCAAATTATGTGGCATCATGACTAATGGAAAAGGTTAAAAATGAAGATACAGATTTAGATATACATGGGTTCCCTCTCTTTTCACAGACTGCACAAGAGGTGTGGAAATGGACAATTGAGGAGGCTCTTTTTTCTGTAGGTATCTATTTGCCTAGCATCTCAGACTGGTGAGGAAGGTAGTCATGATTGCTGTGTGATATGGCTTTTTTATTTTTATTTTTGCTATACTCACTATAATGTACTACCATCAACTCTGATTTTCACAGGTTTACAATGAACCTTATTAAAAATTCTACATATATTAAGAATCAGCTCCCATTCTCAGCCCACATTCTATTTCTTATTTACCTATACTCTAGAGTTTTCATCCTTTTGTGTCTGGCTTATTTCACTCGTTAATATCCTCCAGGTTCATCCATGTTTTCATATGCATCACAATTTCATTTCTTCTTACAGCTGAATACTATTCCATTTTGTGTATATATCATACTTTGTTTATCTACTCCCTTATTGGTTGATGAACACTTGAGTTGTTTCCACATTTTTGCAATATGAATAAAGCTACTATGAATATCAGTGTGCAAATGTCAGTTCACCTCTTGCTTTCAGTTCTTCTGAATATATTCTTAGTAACAGGATTGCTGGATCTTGCAGCAGTTCTATATTTAGTTTTTAAGGAGCTGCTAAACTGTCTTCCACAAAGTCTGCACCATTCTACATTCCTGCCAACAGTGAGGGGGTATTCCTATTTCTCCATATTCTCTTCAGCACTTGCATTTTTCTGTTTTACTTAAATATTGGTCATTCTATACGGTGTGAAATCATATTGCAGTATAGTTTTGATCTGTATTCCCCTAATAACTAATGATGTTGAACAATATTTCAAGTGCTTTTTTAGACATTTCTACTTCCTAGTAGAAATAGTAAAATGTCTATTCAAGTTTTTTTGCCCATTTCTAAATTGGGTTTCTTGTATTTTTTTTAGTTTTTAAATTTTTTTAAAAGATACTTAGATTACATAAATGTTACACAAAAAATATAGGGATTCCCATAAGCCCCACCTCCCACACCTCCTACAACCTCCCACATAAATATCCTTTAGAATGTGTTTTAATTATTAAGGAAAAAGAAAGTGATTTTGTCCTAATATAAAATGACTGGTTAATAAGAAAGCAAAATGTGGAACAAAACCTGAATAAATACAGAAAGTGCACAGAAAAGGAACTTTTGTGGTCAAATTAAGTAAAATTTGATGGGTCTACCTATAAAGATTTTAAAAACCTTAATGTCAAATAGTATAATAATACAAAGTTCAAATTTTATTCTTTCTCAAAGTTTCTCAAGTCATTAGTCTGTTTTAGTAGAAATTTACAAAGAATTTTTCTCCTGCATAATCAGTATACAAAAAAGAAAGTCTGTTTTATTAAAATAGCTTATTGTACTTTAAACTTATCATTTCCTTGAAGAAACAAGGCTTATCACTTTGAAACAAACCTAGTGTTCATGGGAAGCGGCTGTGGCTCAATCAGTAGGGCTCCCGTTTACCATATGGGAGGCCCCGGTTTCGGTTCCCAGGGCCTCCTGGTGAAGGCAAGCCCGCCCGCATGGCGTGGTTAGCTGACCCAGCGAGCACAAGAAGCAAGGGGGGGATAAATGAATAAATAAATAAAATCTTTAAAAAAAAACCTAGTGTTCAAACCTGCTTTCTCAAAGTCAATTCTTGAAAAGTAACTTTTTATTTCAAACTATTGCAAAAGATTTGTTCTTTCACCTTAAAAAATAAAGTAATAAAATAGTTGAATTCATTTAATATATTATAATTTAAATAAGAATTATTTAAAATTTTTATAAAATTAAAAAGTATTCTTTAACCCTCTGTTAATTAAAGTTGTACAAGTAAAAGTTCATATAAATACTTTAAAAGTGTATAAAATTCTTGAAAATTTGATAATGTTTCAGCATAATATTAAATAAAAGTATTTTTATTAATAATAATTTTAATTATTTAAAAAAATTGTGTCATAAAAACAACCTCTTCACCTAAAAATCAAAAGGCAGATGCTTTATCTCATATTCATTTAATTTACCCCACCTCTGCTAAAGATGCAACTCTATAGTTGCAAAAAGAAAGCAGCCATTAGAGGCTGCCAGAAGTAGTCCATAACAAAAAATTATGGTAAATTAAAGTAACACCACTGCAGAATGCAGCAGTCCCAAATATTACTAGTTTGTTGCAAAAGGTTAATATTCAGTTATATCACTCTCACTTTCTTTTAAAACTTGCCAAACCTTTCTTTAGTATCTCCTTAATGAAGTCAAACTAGCCCACATTCCCCTGCCTATAAAAAGGCCAACCATAAACTAAGTTTAAATTCAACACTGAGTCACAACCCCAGTTCCAGTTAAATGCTAACAGCAGAACTAATGCAAATATTAAAAGTAAAAGTTAATATGCTGCGCCACAGCCCAAATAAGAAATAATAATTTGTTCTTGCCTATGCCTCAAACTATACAAAATAGAGAAAATGAAGTCATTTTAATCATGCTACTAACCTATATAACCTCACTAATTAAGAAACTTAGGGAAGCAGCTGTGGCTCAATCAGTAGGGCTCCTGTTTACCATATGGGAGTCCCCAGGTTCGGTTCCGGGGCCTCCTGGTGAAGGCAAGCCCGCCCGCACGGCGTGGTTAGCTGACCCAGTGAGCATAAGCAGCAAGGGGGGGATAAATGAATAAATAAATAAAATCTTAAAAAAAAAAAAAAGAAAGAAACTTAAACCCATAAGAAATAAAAGTTTATTCATTAGATGTCTGCTATTTAAAAGTCTTATTATTATTTGTTATTATATAATCTACTATAATTATGAATTATGTAAAAAATGCTTAAATACTAATCAAAACTTTAATAATACATTTCATACTTAAGTAATTTTATTACTTGTAAATTACACATAAATATATATTATTAAATGTATATGTAAATCTCTTCTTTTAAGTTTCAACAATCCTAAAACTGAATGTATTAGAAAGAAATTTAGTGAGTATTATTCAAACCTAAAAATGAAACATCATGCAGGAAACTTTGTTAATCAGCAAATCAATGCCTTGCTAGTCAAAACTTTTCATATTTCAGGAAAAATAATAACTAAAACAGTAAGCACATCAATAATGTTTTGTAACAAATTAAAACAGATAAATTGCATTCCAAAATGTGTTGTGTTCCTCCCTAGAAAAGCAAACCACTTTCTCAGGGACTAATGCGTAAACCTTGGTATGTACTGACCAGAAAGTGTTA
Source organism: Tolypeutes matacus (assembly GCA_026826555.1). Taxonomy (NCBI): domain Eukaryota; kingdom Metazoa; phylum Chordata; class Mammalia; order Cingulata; family Chlamyphoridae; genus Tolypeutes; species Tolypeutes matacus. The sequence goes on from JAKSZT010020697.1 coordinate 1,349,708, forward strand.
TGTTCCTTCCTGAAGAGGCTGGCCATTTCCTCAGGAATTAACACAGTGCTTGTGAGTTGGCATCTATAATATCAAGTTCATTAATCATGAACACAGTAAAAAGATAGTCCAGAGTCAAACCAATTAAAGTTCTACCCTTAAAAAAAGTGCTCTGCACAAGTGTTTTCAATCAAAACTCTAGTATCAGCTACTAATTCAAAACTTCCCAACCAAAAGCTAGATGTTGGTGAGTTTGTATATAAAACTGCTTTATTTATCTATCATTCTATAACTCTGTTCAATATTAATTTAATCTTTTAATTGATTATGTTATTCTTGTTTCTCATTCTAATTATCAGTATAAACTTATTAAACTAGATATGCATATTAACATTTATCTTTTATCCATCCAGGACTCTGACCAAATGTAAGCCAGGAATATCAGTATGTCCTGCAGTTAGGTGAACATGTAAATATATGTATACATATCATAAGAAATTAAAATATAGCAGTTAAACCCCTGTTAATAAACAATCCTTCATTTATTTTATATTATTTCAATTATTAATGAAAATTCACTAATTAAATATCAGTAAAAAGTCCTGCCACAAAGAATACTTAATAGCCCCACTCTGTGTCAATAGTATGTCTTTCAGGCTTTATGCCCTACTCATTCTACCTTCCCACAAGCATGTATTTATCATTACATAGATAATATCCTTATTAAAGTTCCCTCAGAAACACTTTTAACACAACTATATAAACATCTCTATAATTCTCTTACTCAAATTAGTTTCCAAATGATCCCTGATAAAGTCCAATTAACTTAGCCTTAAATATATTTAAAATATGTCATGTTATCTAACACAATAAAACTAAAAAGGGGGAGTTTTGATACCTCCCTAGAAATATGATAGCCCTAGCACTATATACTTTAAATTTTTAAAATTTTGATAAAATGGTATCTCAGAAGCTGAAAAACATTTCCCCCCTCATTGGAAGAGTCATCAAATATGAGCTAAAATTCTGTACAAGGATATGTTAGGATATATTTCTTGGAAGGGACCCTGTAACCTAATAACATGGGGGCCACGCTATGGATGTGTTCTTACTCCAAAAGGCCCCCAGTGGCCACCAGCAAAGAACATGTAGCTATACCATGAGCTGGAAAGATCACCCATTCAACCAAGTACCACAGATGGAGAAGATGATGATGGAGGAACAAAGGAACTCCCAGACACAACCATGCCATAACATTATCCAAACTCAGAGAGTAATCCATCAGGCCCTCTCCCAAGCTCACAGTGCCAAACAGAAACTCATTGCCTTGGCCATAACTTCATCCCTTACCCTGCCTCCAGGTCTCCATAAGAAAGAAGTTTCAGAGCTCTATGGCTTAAACATCTTCAATTCTTATCCTCTTTCTACCTCTTCATTTTTCCAACCTTTCCCTACTCCATTTAACTATAAACCTTATATTTGTGCTGTGTTACTCTGCATAGTGGTTGCCTTACAGTTACCAAATGTAATTTCAGATCCTGCATATGTATACAACAAAAGGAGCTTTGATTTGTATGCTGAGTGTGGAAGTTATGGGAAAAAATCATTTGATTTCTACTCTGCTTTGCCTAGCTCCCAAAAGAAAAAGGGCTGGTTAGCCAAAGATGGGTAATATTCCTCAGGGAAGGAACAAGCTAATACAGGCACAGTCTCTTAGGGACAAGCAAGTATTATTGAGGAGGCTTGCGGTGGCAAGCTTGCCCTAACCCTTCCAATGGAGTTTTTTCCCTTTACAATTTTATTCCCACACTCAGTTAAAACAAAAATCCTGTGGATCTGATACAATCTTGTCTGGGCATCACCCATGCCTCTCTGTATATATTTTAAGGAAGGGGGAAATGTGGGATTCTTCTGATCTTTACTTCTAAACAGTTTAGAGGCCAGCTCCCCTGTCCATGCAGGGAAGTCGATGCTCTCACTTCCTGCTGAAAACAGTAGGGACATTATGCCTTTACACTGTTATTTAGGTAGAGCTTTCTATCTCTCCATTATCTCCTGCACAGCCCAAAACATTCTGAGCCCCTGCAGGTACACACTGAACTTGTGCTTTGTGAAAAGAAAATAAAAATGGTGATAGGAGTCAGCAAAGGAGGATAGCTTCTTTAGCTGTTCTCCCCCTCACATCTCTCAAGTTCAGTGTTCAGAATAACTCTTTGTGCAACTGCAGGCTTTGGTAGACAGATCCCCACAAGAATGCAGAATGGATTCTTGAAAGTACTTCTAACACAATATTAAACAGAATCAGTGAAAGTGGACATCCTTTTATTGTTCAAGATCTTAGAGGGAACGCTTTTAGGATTTCACTATTGTATATGATGTTGGCGGTTGGTTTTATATATATACCCTTTATCATGTTGAGGAAGTTTCCTTCAGTTCCTATCTTTTGTAGTGTTTTGATCAGGAAAGGGTGCTTTAGTTAGTCAAATGCTTTTTCTGCATCTATAAAGATGATCATGGTTTTTGTTTTCTTTCTATCTGTTTGTGTGGTATATTACATTAATTGATATTCTTATGTTGAAACATCCTTGCATACCAGGGATGAAACCCACTTGATCATGCTGTATAATTCATTTGAAGTGTTGTGGAATAAGATTATCAAGTATTTTGTTGAGGATTTAAGGATCTAGGTTCATCAGAGAGACTGGTCTATAGTTTTCTTTTCTCATGGCATCTTTGTTTGGCTTTGGTATTAAGGTGATGTTGGCATCATAGAATGACTTAAGCAATGTTCTCTCCATTTGTACTTTTGGAAAAGTTTAAGCAGGATTGGTGTAAATTCTTTCCAGAATGTTTGGAAGATTTAACCTGTGAAGCCATCTGTTCTTTTGCTCTTCTAAGTTGGGAGGTTATTGATGACTAATTCTATCTCATTACTTGTGATTGGACTGTTCAGTTTATCAGTTTCTTCTTTCATCAGTGGAGGCTGCTTGTGTGTTTCTAGAGATTTGTCCATTTCCTCTAAATTATCCATCTTGTTGGCATACAATTTTGCAAAGTATCCTTTTATGATACTCTTTATTTCACTGTGTTCAGTGGTGATATTCTCTTCCTAGTTTTTTATTTTATGTATTTGCATCATTTCTCTTTTTTTCATTGTTAGTCCAGCTAAGGGTTTGTCAATGTTATTAATCATCTCAAAGAATGAGCTTTTGGTTTTATTAATTTTTTTGAGTGCCTTCTTTTCAATTTCATTTAGCTCTGCTCTAATATTTGTTATTTCTTTCTTTCTACTTTCATTGGTGTTAGTTTGTTGTTCTTTTTCTAAGCCTGACAGGTGAGCAGTTAGGTCTTTGATTTTAGCCCTTTCTTCTCTTTTAAATATAGGCCTTTAAGACTATGAATTTCCCTTTCAGTACAGCTTTTGCTGAAGTCCATAAGTTTTGATATGTTGTGTTGCCATTTTCATTAGTTTCAAGGTAGTTACTGATTTCTTTTGAGATTTCCTCCTTGACCCACAATTTATCTAAGAGTGTGTCATTTAACTTCCTTATCTTTGTGCCTAATCTGGTTCTTTTCAACTTATTGATTTCCAGCTTCCTTCCATTGTGGTTAGATAAATTACTTTATATAATTTCAATCTATCTGAATTCATTGGGAGATGTTCTGTGGCCTAGCATGTCATCTATCCTGGAGTATGATCCATGTGCACTTGAGAAGAATGTATATCTCACTGTATTTGGTATAATGTTTTGGATATGTCTATTAAGAACAGATCTTCTAATGTATTATTCAAGGTCTTTGTTTCTTTATTGATTCTCTATGGAGATGTTCTCAAAATGGTGTATTAGCTTCCCCAAGTATCATTGTGGAGGTATTAATTTCTCCACTGTTTTGTTCCAGTCTTTGCTTTATGTATTTTGAGGCACCCTGGTTAGGTGCATAAATGTTTATGATTGTTCTTTCTTCTTTTTTTTCCATTGTAATCCTTTATTTTTTTTTAACTTTTAAACTTTATTTTGTTTATTTAATAATTGAAAATATAAACAGCTAAAAATTAAAAAGTAAACACTGATGAATAAATACATACATTTCTCAATTAAATGTACTGGGTACATATAATTTTTTTTTAAATCAAACAATATGTTACACAGTATATTTGGTTCATAGTAACACAATCATACACTATTTGTCCTTTTGTGTCTGGCTTGCTTCACTCAACATAATGTCCTTCAGGTCCATTCATGTCATCATATATATTTTTTAATATTATAAAGGTGCTTAGATTACATAAATGTTACCCAAAAATTACAGGGATTCCCACTTCCCACAACTCCCACAACCTCCCACATAAACATCTTTCATTAGTGTGGCACATCACCTGCAATGGATATACACATCCTGGGGCTTTGCCACTAAGCATGGACCATAGTTCACATTGTAGACCACACTTTCTCCCACAGAGTTCTGCATGTAATATGCTGGTGTAAAATGGCCTATATCTGTCATTGTAATGTAACAAAGGATAATTCCCAAGTCCTGAAAAAGCCCCTGTATTACAACTGCTTTTCCCTCTCCCTACCCGAAAAGTGTCTAGTGGTGACTGGCTACACATCAACGTTGTAATTTCTTCCATTGCTTAAATCACAATATGCCTAAAACAGAATACCAATAAGTCCACTCTACTACATAGCTCTTCCCCAAATCCTGAGGAGTCTGGGATGGTGATGTCCACTCCACCTCCAAGTGAGAGTGGGCTTATATCCCAGGGAAAAGATGGATACAATTATCCTGACTGCAGCTGCAGACACTCTCCATTCTCTGGGATGGCCATTGTCCATCATCATCTCCTCACCAGGTGTCTTGGATGAGTCCATTGAACTGTAGAGTAGGAGTTGCAGCCCCACTGAGATTCCAGGCACAGCTGGCATATGGGCAAGTCAAAGGCACCAGTCTCTGGAAGTACACCTACAAATTCCAGCACCACATATAGGTTTGAATAGAAGGGACTGATGGGCCATGTGCAGGGAGGACTCAATTGAGTCCTACTCTGTCACTTGCAGGAGCACAGATTTCAAAGTATAGCCCAATGATAAGACATCAATATCTGGAGCTCTCCCCCCTTATATAGGACGTGGGTGTCTCCAGAGCCCTCAGGACCCCTTCTGTGTTGGGTGATATCCAAGTTGGTGTTCTATGAGATCCTACTGAAGTGTGCATAAGCGTTACCTCTGGGATTACCTTCCAACTCTCTTTGAAGTCTCTTAGCCATATGAACTCATTTGGCTTTATATTTTCCCCCTTTCATTCAAGGTCTTTTTCCAGCCATATTGCCAGTTGGCAGTTGGTAGTAATCCCTCATTGCCATGGAGGATCATCTCTGTGAGTCATGTCCCATGCTGGGGAGAAGGTAATGCATACATATGCAGAGTTTGGCTTAGAGAGAGGCCACATTTGAGCAACAAGGAGGCTCTCAGGAGGCAACTCTTAGGCACCCCATAACAATAGGCTGTTTTAATTACAAAAGCAAAGACTCATAAGGCTAGTCATCAATAACAAGAACCCATTAGTGGACCATCCTCCTTTGCCAGACACTGCCCTTGCACTTGGGGGACTGTTGCTGCTCCTTTGAAGAATGTGGCAGAGCTCTCCAGGCTGGTAAATTCAGTATTCTTTCATTTATTGAGTGATTCTCCACCCACTGTGACCATGCCACCCTCCTTGATCATTTGAACAATTTTATATATCTTTTAGGTGTATTCAGGTGAACTTCCTCCCATGAAACCCCCATCCCTGATACCCCCCACCAATGATCTTCTCCCACCCCATTGTAACCCTTCAGTGATTCAACCCTTCCTTAATGATGAAGCCCTTATAATAGCCGAATACAATTAATAGAAAAATGAAATAATAATGATAAGTTAAATGTAAGAAATAAAATACATGGAAATGAAAAAAACACTAAAAATAAAATTAAATTAAAGGATTGGGATATTAAAAAAATGGAAAAAAAACAAAACTATTAAATAAAAAAATTTAAAACATTTTTCCTTTTATCGCTGCATTATCAGGTGTCCAGTCTGTATCGTGGCACCTTCCCCCTCTCACTCCTCAGTGTCTCCGAAATTTTTATTTAATTTTCAAGAAGTTTTAGGTCACAGCAAAGTCACACACAGAATACCAAAGACTCTCATATACCCAACCTCCTCCCCCTTTCCTCACCCCATATTAAAAAAATTTGTATTACAAGATCCTGTAGATGCTTCCCTACATTATCCTCCAAGTTGTTATGGTTTGGCTCTTACATTTAGACTTTTGATCTATCTTGAGTTGGTTTTTGTATAAGGTGTGAGATGGTGTTCCTTTTTCATACTTTTGGATAAGGGTATCCAGTTCTCCAAGCACCACTTGTTGAAGAGACAATTCTCTCCCAACTGAGTGGGCTTGGTGGCCTTGTTGAATATCAGATGACTGTATATGCGAGGATCTACATCAAAACTCTCAATTCAGTTCCATTAGTCAGTATATCTATCCTTGTGCCAATACCATGCACTTTTGAGCACTGTAGCTTTGTAGTATGTTTTAAAGTCAGATAGTGTGATACTTCCAACTTCATTTTTCTCTTTCAATATGTCTTTGGCAATTCGGGGCCTCTTACATTTACAAATATATTTTGTAGTTAGTTTTTCCAATTCCTTAAAAAATACAGTGTTGATTTTTATTGGGATTACATTAAATCTGTAGATTAGTTTGGGTAGGATAGAAATCTTGATGATGTTTATTCTTCCTATCCATAAACAGGGAATATTCTTCCATTTATTTAAGTCTTCTTTGATTTCTTTTAACAGTGTTGTGTAATTTTCTGTATATAAGTCCTTTGCATCTTTAGTTAAATTTATTCCTAGTTATTTGAATCTTTTAGTTACTCTTGTAAATGGTATTTTTTTTTAATTTCCTCCTCAGATTGTTCATTATTGGTGTACAGAAATGCTACTGATTTTTGAGCATTGATCTTATAGCCTCAGACATTACTAAACTCCTTTATATGTTCTAGAAGATTTGTTGTAAATTTCTCAGGACTTTCTATGTATAGGAACATGTCATCTACAAACAATGAAATTTTTACTTCTTCTTTTCCAATATAGATGCCTTTTATATCTTTTTCTTGCCGCAGTGCTCGAGCAAGTACTTCTAAGACAATGTTAAATAGTAGTACTGATAGTGGGCATCCTTGTTTTGTTCCCAATCTCATAGTGAATGCTTTTAGGATTTCACCATTGAAGAGGATCTTAGCTTTGGGTTTTTGATATACACCCTTTATCATGTGCAGAAAGTTTCCTTCTATTCCTATCTTTTGCAGTGTTTTTATCAGGAAAGGATGCTATATTTTGTTGAATGCTTTTCTGCATCTATAGAGATGATCATGTGATTTTTTTCTTTCAATCTTTTTATGTGGTGTAGTACATTGATTGATTTGATTGATTTTCTCATATTGAACCATCCTTGCTTACCTGGAATGAAACCCTCTTGGTCATGGTGTATAATACTTTTGATATGCTTTGAACGTGATTAGCAAGTATTTTGTTGAGGATTTTAGCATGTAGGTTCATTAGAGAAAATGGTCTGTAATTTTCCTTTCTTGTAGTATCTTTGTTTGGCTTTGGTATTAGGGTAATGTTGGCATCATAGAATGAGCTAAGCAATATTCCTTCTACTTCTATTGTTTGGAAGAGCTTAAGCAGGATTGGTGTTACCTCTTTCCAGAATGTTTGGTAGAATTCAGCTGTGAAGCCATCTAGTCCTGGGCTCTTCTTAGTTGGGAAGTTATTGATGACTGAGTCTATCTCTTTACTTGTAATTGGACTGGTGAATTCATCAATTACTTCTTTTTTCAATGTAGGCTGTTTGTGATTTTCTAGAAACTTGTCCAATTTCCTCTAAATTATCATTCTTGTTGGCATATAATTTTTCAAAGTATTCTCTTATGATACTCTTTTTTTCTGTGGGTTCAGTAGTTATATCCCCTTGCTGATTCCTTATTTTGTGTATTTGCATCTATTCTCACTTTTTCTTTGTTAGTCTGGCTAAGGATTGCTCAATTTTATTGATCTTGAAGAACCATCTTTTAGATTTATTTATTCTAGTGCTTTCTTATTCTCTATTTCATTTACTTCTGCTCTAATCTTTTTTATTTCCTTCTTTTTACTTCCTTTACATTTAGTTTGTTGTTTTTCCAATTCCTCCTGTTGTGCAGTAGGTCTTTGATTTTAGCTCTTTCTTCTTTTTTAATATATGTATTTATGGTTATGAACTTCCCTCTCAGGACCCCTTTGGCTGCATCCCATAGCTTTTGATATGTTGTGCTGTCATTTTCATTAGTTTCAAGGTAGTTACTGATTTCTTTTGAGATTTTTCTCCCTGACCCACTGTTTGTCTAAGAGTGTGCTGATTAAGTTCCATAACATTGTGCCTAATCTGTTTCTCTGGTCGTTAGTGATTTCCAATTTCATTCTATTGTGGTCAGAGAAATTACTCTGTATAATCTCAATCATTCTGAATTCATTGAGAGTTGTTCTGTGGCCTAGCATGTGGCCTGTCTTGAGTTATGATCCATGTGCCCTTGAAAAGAATATAAATCCTGCTGTATTTGGGTGTAGTGTTCTGTATATGTCTATTAAGTCCAGGTCCTCTAATGTATTGTTCAGAGTCTTTGTTTCTTTATTGATTCTCTGTCTAGATGTTCTATCTAATGATGATAATTGTGTACTAAAGTCCCCCACTATAATTGTAGAGGCATTTATTTTTCCACTTAGTTTTTCCAGAGTTTGCCTCATGTATTTTGAGGCACCCCGATTAGATGTATAAATGTTTATGATAGTTCTCTCTTCTTGAGAGATTACCCCTTTTACTAATAAATAGTGTCCATCTTTGTCTTTTACAACTATTTTGCATTTAAAGTATATTTTGTCTGGCATTAACATAGCTACTCCTGCCCTTTTTTGGGCTATTATTTGTTTGCAAAAGGGTTTTCCAACCATTCACTTTCAGCCTCCTTGAATCTCTTGGTGAAAGGTGGGTTTCTTGTAGACAGCATGTGGATGGATCATATTTCCTCATCCATTCTGCCAGTCTGTGTCTCTTGACTGGTGAGTTTAATCCATTAACATTCAGTGTTATTACTCACAACAAATTTCTTATTTCAGCCATATTTTCTTCACGTTAATGTATATCATATGTTGTTTTTATTTCTCTTGGCTTTTTTTGTTGTTCTTACATTCTTCTCCAACTGTGTCTCCCCTGTTTTTAACTTTCAACTTCTAGAACTTTCTTTAGTATTTCTTGAAGTGCAGATTTCTTATTGGCATACTGTCTTAATTTCTGTTTATCTGTGAATATTTTGAATGCTCCATCATTCTTTGAATCCCAGTGTTGCTGGATTGAGAATTCATGGCTGGAAGTTTTTTTTCTTTTAGTACTTTGACTATGTCATACCACTGTCTTCTTGCCTCCATGGTTTCAGATGAAAATCAACAATTATTCTTATTTTGATTTCCTTGTATGTAATGGTTCTGTTTTCTCTTGCAGCCTTGAGTATTTTCTCTTTGTCTTGAGCATTGGGCATATTGACAATATATGACTTGGTGTTGACCTGTTGGGATTTACACTGTTCGTGGTGCACTGTGCTTGCTGGACATGTGCATCCATGTGTCTCAATAGGTTTGGGAAGTTTTCAGCCATTATTTCCTTCAATACTCCTTCTGTTCCCTTTCCCTTCTCTTCTCCTTCTGGGATGCCTATAATGTGTATATTTGCATATTTTGTATTGTCGGTTAGATCCCTGAGACCCTGCTGGATTTTTTTTCTATCTTTTATATGTTCTACTATCTGTTTGATTTCAGATGTATTGTCTTCCACATCACTAATTCTTTATTCTGCCTGTTCAAATCTGCTGTTATGTGAATCCAGCATCTTTTTTATTTCTTGGATTGTGCCATTGATCACCATCATATTCTTTATCTTTTTAGGTATGTTTACAATTTATTCTGCATGTTCTCCTAGTGACTTTTTAATAATCTTAATCTCTTCCTTCATTTCATTAAGTTGGTCCATGATATTTGTTTGGAAAGCTTTGATTAGTTTTTCAATGTTCTGCATCTCTTCCTGGTTTTTAGTTTGTTCACTGGACTCTTTCATTTCTTCCTGTTTCTCAGTGTGGTTTGTAAATTTTTGTTGTCCTCTAGTCATCATTTAATCTTTATGGTTTTATTCAGTTGATTAACTTCTTTCTCTGCTCTAGAGTTTTATTTAGCTGGTGATTCTGTGTGTGTGTTAAGTTTTCTCTTTGATAATTTGTTCTTCTTATTTTACTTCCTTGCCTCTTCTATGTTCCCTTGAAGGAAACAGTTAGAGCCAGAGGAATCAAAAGATGTGAGAAAGGAAGAAAGATAAAGGTAATATTGATAAAAGTTAGAACAGGGGCTGTATAGACTTAGAAAAATGAATATTTAACTCATGTAGGCAGTGTAGAGTAATAGGAAAAAAATGTGGAGTACTTACAATGGATTTAGAAGGCCAGAATGATGAGGAGAGAGAGAAAAAGTAAAGAAAGGGTTGAAAAGAAAAAGTTAATAATAATAATAAATGAAGAAAACAGAATAGATAGAATAGAAATTGACACCCTTGAAGTTGTGGGCTAATGAAAAAAAGGTGGTATGTAAGATCCATAACAGAAAGCAGAAGGCAGAAAGATGAAGGAAGGAAAAGAGATAGTGTTGGGAGACAAAATCAATATGGACAGAGAATGGGAAATCAGGAAGAAGTGCAGCAAAGAAGACACAAGCTAACAGCACCTAATTTAAAAAGAAAAAAGAAAAAAAAGAAGAGGGAGAGGAAAGAGGAAAGAAAAGCCAGAGAGAACAAATAACAACAACAACAACAAAAAAACAACAACACACAGACAAACAGTCAAACAAAGCTCAGGAAGAACAGTGTTCCTTCTTGGGCTCTTGTGGAAACTCTCAACCTGCTTGTGCTCATCAATCAATTGCCCTGCAAGGTTCTATCTGCAGGTTTTGAGGCAGATTTTAGCAATTAAATTAAGTTTTTAAAAATTCTTTATTTAAAAAAGTGACTGTCTTCTTTTTTTTTTTTTTTTTTTTTTTTTTGGAGAAATAAGGGACCCAAAATAAGACCTCTTCTAGATGACCCCCTTCACTGAGGGGACCCTAAATAGACTCGTGAACACTAATCAAGCACTTCCCACTTCCTGGCCTCCTCAGGGAAGCTGAAGCTCTGATGTTGTCATTGCAGAATGATAAAGTTGGCTGACTCCACCCCCTCCAGAGCCAAGTCTCAGTATCACTGGTCTGTTAGGTAAATCAGGCTTCCTCTGCAGATTCCCTTCTCCCCTTAGTCTGGTGCTGCTCCAAGCTGGGTTATTTGCTCCCCCAAACTGTGAGGGGGTCCACACAACCAAACCCACAGAAAGGAAACCCCTCTCCTTCCTATGTCAGAACCCACCCACTCTTGGAGAATGCTCCCTCCCACAGGGTTGCCAGCAGGGGTGGGGACTTATCCCTGGGCAGCTAGGTAAATTGACTTTCCTCAGCAGATTCACCACTCCCCTCAGCCTGGTGCTGCTTCAAGCCAGCTATTTTGTTCCCCAAAGCTGCAAGGGGTTCCAGGCAGCCAAATCCACAGAAATGAAAGCCCTTTTGACCCTCCACCAGAACCCTCCCACTCTGAGAACACTCCCTCTCACTGTGTTGCCAGGGGGAATCGCAGGCTTGTCCCGGCCTTTTTCCCTGAGGGTGGGGCTCAGCTGTCTGTGTGGACTACCAGAGCCAAGGGAAAAACTCACCAATCTTTTCTAAACATTCCACCTCACCATTCAGTTCCCTCCAGATCGATGTCCCCTATGTTCTCACTCCATGCACCCCCAGCAACAGACCATTCAGGCAGGATCCTATCCCCAATCAGCCATCCTCCAAGAGTGAGTTAGGGAGTGCACTCCTAAACTGATGCCATCTTCTGTTCTTTCTTCTTGATAGATTTTTCCTTTAATGATATATTGTATCCTTCTTTGTCTCTTAGAATAGTTTTGCATTTCAAGTCTATTTCGTCCAATATCAGTGGAGCTACAGCTGCCTTTTGGTTATTGGTTGTATGTAAAATTGTTTTCCAACCATTCACTGTCAGCCTCCTTGCACCCCTGGGCCTAAGGTGGGTTTCTTCCACACAGCATATAGATGATTCATATTTACTTGTCCATTCTACCAATTTGTGTCTTTTGACTTGTGAGCTTAATCCATTTACATTCAATTTTATTATTGTCAAGGAATTACTTTAGTCATATTTTCTTTAGGTTTATGTATGTCATGTGTTGTTTTTATTTCTCCTTTTACATTTTTCTTGTTCTTATACTCTCTTCTAACTCTCTCTCTCTCTCCTGTCTTTACCTTTTGACTTGCAGAACTCCCTTTAGTATTTCTTGAAGTATAAGTTTCTTACTGACATACTCTCTTAATTTAAGTTTATCTGTGCCTATTTTGAACTCTCCCTCAGTTTTGAATGTCAGCTTTGCTGGATAGAGAATTTTTGGCTGGAAGCTTATTTCTTTTAGCACCTTAATTATGTCATACATCTGTCTCCTTGCCTCAATATTTTCAGATGAGAAATCAGCACTCAATCTTATTGAGCTTCTCTTGTATGTGACAGTTATCTTTTCTCTTGCTGCATTCATTATTCTCTCTTCATCTTGAACATTGGACAATTTGACAAGTATATGTCTTGGAGTAGGACTGTGGGATTTATACTGTTTGGGGTGTGCTGTGCTTCCTGGAAAGGTACATTCATATTCCTCAATAGCGTTAGGAAGTTTTCAGCAAATATTTGCTCCAACATACTTTCTGTTACTTTTCCTTTCTCTTCTCCTTCTGGGATGTTTATAACACATGTGTGTGTGCATTTTGCACTGTTATTCAAATCCCTAAGTTTCTGCTGGATTTTTTCTATTTTTTAATCTATCTGTTCTACTATCTATTTGATTTCAGATGTACTGTCTTCCACATTGCTGATTCTTTCCTCTGACTGTTCAAATCTGCAATTATGTGCCTCTAGTGTACTTTTGATTTCTTGGATTGTGTCATTAATCACTGTCATATCCATTATCTTTTTATGTATGTTTATGATTTCTTCAGTATATTCTTCCAGTGTTTTCTTCCTATCCTTGTCTCTTCCTTCACTTCATTAAATTGATGCATGATAGTTGTTTGAACATCTCTGAATTGTTGTTCCATGTTCTGTATCTCTTCCTGTTTTTTTGTTCATTTGTTTTGCTGGGCTGTGTCTTCTTGTCTCTTAGTTGGCCTGCAATTTTATACTGGTGTCTAGGCTTCCGTTTATCTTGATGGATTTATTCAGTTGATTAGCTTCTCTCTCTATTCTATGCTTTCATTTTCTTGTTGTTTTTGTGTGTGTGGTAAAGTTTCACTTTGACACTTTGTTCATATAGTCTATTTCCTTGTTGTTTTCAATGTTTCCTTGAAAAAAATTTAGGACCAGAGGAGCAGAAAGAGATAGGAGGAGAAATAGAATAATAGTAATAATAATAGTAAAAGGTACAACAATAACCATATAAGAATAGGAAATTGAAAAATTTAGAGGAATAAAAGTACAGAGGAATAAGATTAGAAAAGTGAAATATAAAAGATGAAAAAGAAACAGAATAGAGAAATACATATAAATTGGATTACATTGTAAGAATGATGAGAAGGGGGAAAGAAAAAAGAAAATTGAGAAAAATAACAAAAGTATAAAAAGAAAGAAAACAGAAAAGAGGAGAGACAAATAAAAATAAGAAAAATAAAAGGCAAAACAAAAAGAGTTGGAATGAAAGAACAACAGAAAATATAAAGATGAAGTAGAGAAAATAAATAAATAGGTAGAGAAAATGGTAAACATAAGAAAATAAAAGAAAACCCAAACAGAGAAACAAAGGAAGAGGAAACACAACAAACAAGAAATAAGACAGCAGCAACTCATTTCAAAAAAGAAGAAAAAAAATAAAAAAGAAACATAAACTCAGAAAAACAGGCTTCTCTATTAGACCCTTAAGGATCTTCTCTGGCTGCTGGTGTCCATCAAACAATCACCCTGTAGTCTGCCCGCTGCAGGTTTTGAACTGGGTTTTGGTGAGTAAAATAAGGAAAATAAAAAAGGAACTTTTAAAAAAAATAGGAGATCCAATAATGCTAATACAGAAAGAATGTCTATATGTTCCCTGTCATAAAGTCTCAGATGGATGCCTGATAACCAGGTAGATCACTTTTCTAAGAACAGCTGGGAATCCAATCAGGGACCTCATATGTGCTAGGCAGGAATTCTTCCACTGAGTTCATCTATCCCTTTAGGTTAATCAGCCTTTGGGAATGCTATCTGCCCCCTTTCCCTTGGACACCCTGCAGTCTGCCTGAGTCCTGCCAATCAATAGCCTGTTTCTGCTTCCTCTCTGATCTACTTCCCCTCTTTACCTAAGCAGCTGTGCATGACAACCTGCCTGAGGAGATCCCCTCCTCTCTCCCTGTCAAGTCAGGCTCCCTTCTGATATTGAAGGATGCCTAGCTGGCCAAACTCACTGCAAAGAAACCACTCTCTATGCTCCCAGACCCCCCTTCCTCCCCAGGAATCCACCTACCCACTCTGTTCAGAGCTGGGAGCCAGTGGCTCAACCTATCTTATTTTTCCTGAAGATAGGGTATATGTGCCACTTCCAGTAACAGGGGTACTACCCATGATTTCCCCCTAGCATCCCTATCTGTCCAGTACCCTCCTAGATGACACAGAGCTCCTACATAGTAAATATATATCCAAAGGAGCTGTTGGAGGGGAGATGCCCACTCTCCTCTCAGTTAGATACAATTTGTCAGGAGTTTTACCATTCCTTAATACCTCAGGCATGGGGAAGAGGAGCCCTTTCTGGTGGTCGGGAGGTCTGATAACTTAGTCTAACTTGACTTCTCCATCTCCCCATCCCTCATTCTCCTGGGAGCTGTGAAGTAGTGTTCTGGTCCGCTGTATCCCAAAACATGTCACTGAGGCAGCCTCTGACTTCCTCTCTGTTGTTTTATCATGAGCTGAGCCCTATATACCTAACCCTTTGGCCATGTTCCCTTCTTTTCTCATAGTATTTTAATATGCAAAAATAAAAACCTTTTCCATACACTAGTGATGTGCAATTTGAGGAAGAAATAAGAAAAAAATCCATTTATAATAACAACTAAAGAAATCAAATATTGAGGAATAAACTTTACCAAGGACCTAAAGGAATGCATTCAGAAAACTACAAAACATTACTAAAAGAAGCCAAAGAAGACTTAAATAAATAAAAAGAATGAAGTTGGAGGACTCTCACCTTGGGGCTTTAAAGCATATTACTTAGTTACAGTGGTAACAAGAGCATTATACTGGCATTAGAACGGGCAGATGGACCAATGGAATGGAATCAAGAACTCAGAAATTAACCCTCACATCTACAGTCAAGTGATTTGTGACACACTGTTAAGCCCACCCAGCTGGGCTAGAACAGTCTATTCAACAAATGGTGCTGGGAGAACTGGATAGATGTATTCAAAAAAAAAGAAAGAAGATTCACATGTCACATCTTATGCAAAAATTAACTTAAATGGATCAAGGATCTAAATATAAAAGCAACAACCATAAAACTTCCAGAAGAAAATGTAGGAAAACACCTTCAAGAACTTGTGGTAGGTGGTAGTTTCTTATAACTTATGCCCAAAGAAAATATATATAAATGGGACTTACTCAAAATTCAACACTTTTGCACCTCAGAGGGCTTTGTCAAAAGGGTGAAAAGGCAGCCAACTAGTGGGAGAAAATATTTGGCAATCATATATTTGATAAGGGTTTAATATCCATGATATATGAGAGATCATACAACTCAACAATAAAAACACAAATCATCCAATTAAAAAATGGATGAAAATTTTGAAAAACAATGGTCCAATGAAGTAATACAAATGGTGAAGAAACACATGAAAAAATGCTCAACATCACTAGCTGTTAAGGAAATGCAAATCAAAACTACAGTGAGCTATCATTTCACATCTATTAGACTGGCCAATATTAAAAACTTGGAAAACTAAATGTTGGAGATGATGTGGAGAGATAGGAACACTAATTCACTATTAGTGGGAATTTAGAATTGTACAGCCACTGTGGAGGATACTGACAGTTCCTAAGGAAGTTGAATATAGACTTGCCATGGGATCTGGCAATACCATTGCTAGATATATACCCAGAAGAACTGAGAGAAGTGACACCAATAGAAATCTGCACACCCATGTTCATAGCAGCTTTATTCACAATATCCAAAAGTTGGAAACAACTCAGGTGTGGATCAACTGATGAATGGATCAATAAATTGTGGAGTATACACATGATGGAACATTATGCAGTGGTAAGAAGAAATGAATTTGTGAAATATTACAACATGGATGAATCTGGAGGACATTATTTTGAGTGAAGCAAGCCAGACACAAAAGGCAAACACTGTATTATTGCCCTATTATGAACTAAATATTATGTGAAATATAAATATATTATGTGAAATATGAATATCTGGAAGAATTGCATATAAAAATAATTTTTTCTTTGAAACTGAACAAATGTAGATTAATACTACAAAATGTTAATATTAGAAAAAAAACATTATTCTAATTGAAGGAGACCAGACACAGAGTATTACATATTCTATGATTCCATTTATATAAAATGTAAATATATATCAATTTATAAAGATGAAGTGAGGTTAGTGGTTATGTAGTTCTGAGAAAGGAATGTTAATGGATGTGGAGTGTCTTTTTTTGGAGTAATTAAATTGTTCAAAAATTATTTATATGATGAATATACAACATTGTGATTATACTAAAAGTCATTGATTATACACTTTGGATAGAATAGCCAGAAACAGCAGCTATGTGCAGTGGGGGAAGCATGAAGAGATTGAGAGGTTAGGATTTTTCTTGTTTGCTTGTCTGTTTTTTGTTTACTATTATTATTGAAATAATGAAAATGCTTTAATAATGGTTGAAGTGATGAACACAGAACTATGTGATTATAATAAGTACCATTGGTTGTGCACTTTGGATGAATTGCATACTTTATTAATATGTATTAATAAAATTGATTTGTTTTTTCAAAAAAGAAGTAAGTCTGTCTGGTGTGATTAAGGAAGAAGAAGTATGACAATTTGGCTGGAGAAAAGAGAATGAATCCATGTGCATAATTCATAAAAAGACCAAAGGGGCTACAGAAGGTCAAATCATTGTAAGGATTTTGGCTGTTACTATGAATGAAATAGAGCAACTTCAGTATTTTATACAGGGGAGTGGCCTGACTTAAAACACAAGTTTTAAAAGGAACCTCTGGAATTCGGTTGAACATAGACACAACAAGACAAGAATAGATTCAGAAATAATTATGAGAGTCTATTGCTAAAGTCTAAGCAAAAGATGACAGCAGCTCATAACAGGCTAGTAGGGGAAATGGTGTGAAAATATATCAAACTCTGGATAAAATTTGAAGGAAAACATTTTTTCCTAAGAGATTAAGTACAAATTGTTATATCACCAAAATTTTGGCCTCAATGTTTATAGGCTGGGTAACTGGAAGTATGATAGATTTGTCTGGAGAAGGTTGCATGCATAGCATTTTTTTGTGGGGGGTAAGAACAATGCCTAATTGTGAAAATGCCTATTAGATACATAGAGGAAGATATCAAGTAATTAGTTGAATATAAAATCTGGCATTCAGGTGAGAGGTCTAGGGTAGAATAATAAATCTGGGAGTCATTAGCATAGAGATAGTACTTAAAACCAAGAGAATACTGGATTTGAATTTGATAATTTTAATATAACTTAAGGAAAGAAGCTGAATCTCTGAACTTTGGTTTCCTAAACACATGTTTGTCCAGTGGAATCTCAATTTATCTTAATTAATGAGAGATAAAAGTTTCCTAATCTTCACTTTCCTTTCAGGAATACTTATTCACAGTGGTGATTCCTAAAGAACAAGAGAAAGATGTTTCTCCCCTCTACATTCTTAACTTCATCATCATTTCTCCTTTCTCCAATTCTTTTTACTTTAATCCCTAATCTTCTCTTTCCTTTATATAGCAATGCTAAACTTGTGACATGGTAGGTTGCTTGTTGACATTTTGTCACCACCCAGGAAATTATTGCCTTATAGTCAATAAGACTTTCACCTTGAGAAGTTTTCCAGTAAAAATATGGACTTAAATTAAGTCTTCAATACATTTAGAACCACGGTTTGAACATCAATGAGCACAATTAACACCAGCTGTGATCTCAACTCCTCTCAAAGTGGCATTATATGATTTTCTCTGCTCTAGTCCAGACCTCCATTGGAAGTCCAGTCTTCTATAGGGAAACGGTCTTCATCATTTTGTTCTCCAGCAACGGACAGGCTCCTGTTCCCCCAAATTATTAACAATATATGGATTAAAATATAAGTTTAATGAGCTGCTATGAAAAATACAAATCAAAAATACAAAAATACTTATATGAAATCCAATTGATGGATGATGAAAGAGAGAAGGTAAAGCAAAACAAGAGTATGTATAAAATATGGAGATAAAATCATAGACATAATGGAATCTGAAATCTTCCTGTATTTGATGTTTTGTCACTCTATGGTATATCAGGTCAAACTAAAATGGACATGAGTGCTCTGTGCTCATTTTGCTTACTTTTCCCAAAATTCTACCTGGAGAAGATAATTTCTGCATAATGAAGAAAACATTTTCTCTTCTTATCAGTCAGGATTTGCAAGTGGCTTCTTCCACTCTGCTGCTTCATGTCAGATTTTGCTTCACCATAATTTTCTTATGGCATTTTTAATTTCTGTATTCTTCAGAGTATAAATCAAAGGATTGAGCAAGTAAGTGCCAATAGTTTAAAAGAATGCCATCATCTTGTCCACTGGAAATGTGGTTGGAGGGAGAGTGTATGTGAATATACATGGGACAAAGAATAAGGTGACCACAGTTATGTGAGAGGTGCAGGTGGAGAAGGCTTTCTTTCCTCCTTCTGCACTCTGGTTACTCAGATAATGTAAGATTAAAATATAAGAGATTATCAGGATTATGAAACTCACCATGCCTATGGTCCCACTATTAAAGACTATGAGTAGATTTATGACATAAGTGTCAATGCAGGCAAGTTTCTGTGGAAATAGTGGTCAATAATATTAGGGCCACAGAAGGGTAATTTCAAAGCCAAAAATCTGTGCTAAAGAATGTATAATAAATCCCACCCAGGCCAGAATAACCAACACACCACAGATATTTCTGCTCACAGTGGCTTGCAAATGACCTCATAGTGATCAAAGGAAATGAGGATGAGGACTAAGGTCTCCATGCACCCAAAGAAGTAAAGTGTAAAGATCTGGGTCAGGCAGTCATTGTACGTGATGACTTTCTTCTCAGATAGAGTGTCTATAATCAACCTTGGTTCCATGGTTGTGGGAAAAAAAGGTATCAGAAAAGGATAAGTAGAAAAGGAAGAAATACTTGGTGTCCCAAGTATCTGACTCTGTCTGATGGTCATCACAAGTAAATTTGCCACCAGAGTTTCAAGGTAGATAAACAAGAAGACCACAAACACTATTTCCTTCTTTAGATCATCCTGTGTGAACCCAAACAAAATGAACTCATACACGCTGCTATTCAGATACCTGGTACAGTAGACGTAGAAAGGCACAGTTGAGAAATGGTTTATCTGCAAAGAAATTAGAGAAAGTTATGATTTGGTAAGAGCATTACTACTTTATAGTTCTCATTTCATGAGCACTATAATACAGTGGTTATAAAGTTTATCATGCATTACAATTATATGGAAACAAAAAAAATGCTGATGCCCATGCTTTAACAATGGAGACTTCCTGGGTGGAGCCAAGATTTTTCATGAAAAACAAAATCATGTCTGTGGATAGTAAGGCCAAGGTCTGAGAATTCCTGACTTTATTGTTGACCTTAATCAAGTCACTTTAATAATCCAAAACATTTTCTTCATATGAAAATTTGATATTTTAGTAGATACTTTAGGTGTATGTATATGATATATAAATGCATAGACACTGCTTAATAAATGAAAAACAATATTATTATGTAATTCAAAAACATTAAATTTGGAGATTCCTTCTTGAGACAAGTATTTCTTGATTTGGCTGCAAGTTTGTATTGATTAATCCTGATCTCTTAAGTATTTTGGATGGGTTAGGCTTTAAAGATTAATTATTTATCTAATTTTGTCTCTTCATGGCCATAATTTTACCTTAATTGTCCATCAGAACACATGAGATATTTAAATAAATCACTGCAGCTGACATTATTGAAGGATGTTTCTGTTTAAGTGAAACGATTCATTATTTATGTTAGTTGCATGGTATTTAGTTTCACATCCTATGTATCCAACCTGATGTACCACATCTTATATTTATATAATATAAATAATATCTTTACTCATATATGATTTTCCTACCCTTATCTTTCAGGGGTTTTGTTTTACTAATTTTTCTTTCTCTTAAAAATACATTTCATACATTACTCAATCATCTTTTCATTTTTCTAATCTAGGTTCACATTCATTTGATTCTATAAAAATGCAATCATACATTAATATTATAAATTCTGATTTTCATTTTGGATGTTTAAAAGCCTTTATCCATATTACTAAAGGGTACCTATAATGCAATTGTACATTTTAATAGTTGTAAATTCCCTAGAAAAAAAGTATGAATATTAAATATTACATTTAATTGTTTTTTTTAAAGTGGTTTTCAAAATATTACCCATAAAATACTTTTAAATGAATCTTTCATATACATAGACTCTTCCTTATTTTTAATAATTTCATCAAAATAAACCCATGGGATTACTGTGTCATTGATATGAATATTTTCTAGTTATAGGTAGCTTTTCAAATCTTCTTCCAATTTTGTTTTACCTGAATTTATTAGAAGTACTTTTGATATCTAATATAGAACGAATATATTTACATGATAAAATATACAAAGTTTACAGAATATTTGAGGTTGAAAAATAAAGTGTCCATAAAAATTAATGACTTCCCAATCCCCCTATCCAGAGCTAAATATCAGTTCCTTACATAATGTATTAGTCAGCCAAAGGGGTGCTAAAAGTGAAATACCAAAAATGGGTTGGCCTTTATAAAGGGTATTTATTTGGAGTAGAAGTCTACAGATACCAGGCCATAAAGCATTAAGTTTCTTCTCTCAACAAAGTCCATTGCCACATTTTGGAGCAAGACAGCTGCTGATGTTTGCCAGGGTTCAGGCTTCTTAGGTTCCTCTCTTCCCAGGGCTGTGTTTCTCTCCGGGCTTAGCTCCTGTTTCCTTCACAAGGTCAACTGTAGACTATAAGGCAAATGGCTCACTTCTCTTTCCTGGGGCCTTCTCTCCAACATCAGTAATGCAACTCAAAAACTGCTGCATCTCTGTTCTTTGTGATGCCTTTTAGATTTTCTTCCTCCACCCACCAAGGGGTGGGGCTCCATGCCCTACTGATGTGTCCTAGTCAATGCCCTAATCATAACTTAATCATGCCCAGATTAACAGATCAGTTTACAAGCATGATCCAATTATATATTTGAAATTCATAATTACATCAAGTTGCCCAATGGCTACACATAATGTTCTTGTACTTCAAAGTTATGCATTTAGGTACAAATTGAATCATTATTCTTCACTGCTTTAAAAATACAGGAATATGGTAAAGTTTTCTAATGGAAATCAAGCATTATCATTTTTGTTCAATTAACAGAATACAAATCATGGCATGCATTTCTTTGATTACCAGTGATAGTGTAATATTTTTCTCTATATATTTCTCCTCTTATATTTTATATGTTTTGAATTATGCCTATATTTTAAAATTAATTTTCAATATCCTTATGTTTTAAGGATTTCCCTTTTATTATTAATTTTTATACCATCAAATTTATCAAAACATTTTCCCATTGCAGTTTGGTTTATTCTTTCAATTAGGGAAGTTAACATCTTTGTTTTATTTTGTATTATTTCTATAGTTTTAAATGTAAATCTCAAATGATGTGGAATTTATTTTTATATGAGTTATTATATACGTTCCCCATTTCTGACTAATCAATCAATAAATACCATCAAATCAGTTATCATATATGTATTAAGAAACTACTCCACTCTGAGGTAGCTATAGTAGAAATATGTCCTCAACCTCTTTATAAACAAACTTAAGGGGTAACATAACTTTATATTAGATTATTAATAACACAAGAATTCCACATGACTGTATGTGGTAATACCAAAAATTGGGATTGCTAGGGAATGAGTTAATTGATCAGCAAAGGTTCAGTAATGAAAAAGAAGTGGAATTACAGTTTTAAATGTATGAAACTATATTTTCCAACAAAATTCTCTTGAACTCAGGTATTCAATGAGCTTATACTGGTTTTCCTTGATGAGAAAATTTCAAAATGATTAACATGAATTGTCCATTTACCATAATAAAGCTACATAGTTTAAATAAAACTTGAAGATTTTGGAAATCCAGCCAAAATAATATTAGCAACGTGTGATGACAATAGCTGTAATTGATAACTAATAGCTATGAATGACATTTCCAGTTATCTGATAAATATAAAAGAGAAAAATGAATTATTACTTAATATTTATATGTTATTTTCCTACAAGATGTTAAAGACAAAAAAGGGTACCTTTGCCTGTGAGGAGCAGTTAGGTATAAAATATGTGAGTAAAAGATTTTAAAAAGGGAAGATGCATGCATTGCTTCAGTAAACATAGAGATGACCTCTGTATAAACTACATTCATTCAACATAAAAGTTTTGGGAGATAAGCTTGTGGGGAGATAATGGACAGCCATGAAATCCAGGTCATTCAATATTATTTTGTTTTATTTTAAATTAGCAGAGGAACTTTGAGGACATGATCAGGGAATTCAGCTCTTAACAAGCTTGGATGCCTTGGCTTAGATTATAAAGAGCTCAGCATTTTATCATTGAATTCAGGCATTATTTCCTAACACTCATGGTCGCTCTTACATATTTGACTGGGTGTAGGGTGCATCCCAGTATGGAAGCATGCTATTTTCTCTTATTTTATATTAATATTTTTTGCCAGTTGACAGTGTAACCAGTTAAAATTACTTCTTGTCCCCAAAGTCTATATCTAGTTACAAGTTTTTTCTTTTGTTTCCCTGACAAGTAAAAAATCTAAATCCCAGCTGTCTATTTTACTATGAGCTCTTTAAATGAGTATTTAATTGAATGAGATAATCTGAATTACATATTATTCTTGTATTATGACCTTGTACTTTAAGCTGTTTTGCATTTTTGTTATTTCATTTGTCCTGCATATTTTCTTTTGAGGTAAATCCTATTCACTTTGAAGTTCCAAGTTTAATCTGTGATACAGAGAGATTTACCAAGTTCAATTGGGCTAGAATTAGGACAGAATGTTGTTAGCTGGCTTCTCTCTCCAGCATATACCATTATTGTCATATGATACATCAAATCTCAAATGTCCATGTAAATTATTTCCTAGAAAAAATAATTTGTTGACAAATGATACCTTAAGTTCCCATCATTATCTTATCTCTATATCAAATTGTGCAAACCTCATTCACAGACAAGTTCATAGAAAAATCTAGTTATATAATTAATAATAATGAAGGGAAGAAAGGACAGAAACTGAATGAAGTCAGAGAAGGAGAGAGTAAAGTGGCATTGTGAAGACAGCAGGGAATAGGATATTGAAAGACATATAGGGGGAAGTGAGAAAAGATGTTAAAAAGTGTCCATAGATCAAAATATCACAGATGTCAGATTCTTTGCCCCTGACCCCCTGCACTATTACTTGCCCCAAATCAGAGAGGGTGTGAGGTTGTGTGTCATGGGCAAGTGTTGCCAGGGGTTATAAATAACCAAGACCAATGTGAAGTGCAGCCTTCTCTGAAACAATCACTCAGAAACAGCACCACTAAACTTAAATTCTTCAAATGAGTAGGTCCCAAGAAAAGAAATTTCTCTGGACTGACCTCAACAACATGCTGTAGTTACTCTCCCCTTACAGGTAAAGAGAGGCTTTTGAGAAGTACCTTAGTGTTGCAATAAAGCCAGGGAAGGCTAATGAAGCCTGGACCACCCTATGTCTTCATTTTTAAGTACTCTCTGCAGCTCCATCATTTTGAATTAGACAAACTGAATATAGATTCTGTTTGACCAGTCTTGAGGAGGCAATGGGAAAAAAGTATTTCACAGAGACTAGAAAACTTACCTCCTGTAAGCAAATAGATGACTTCTATTAAATTGCATTATTCATAGATTCATCTTTAATTTAGTTAGAGATGAATCAGAAGTCTGGATAAAACATGAAAATTACACTTCATTGTGATTTAGCAAGGCTTTCTATCAGGGGAAGGTATGGAGAATGGGGAGTTCATGGAGAGAGGAGACTATTTATGGCCACACTTCACATGGTTCCTCCTAGAATCAATGGATTAAGCAAAACAGCGTCTACAGGACAGGATGGAGCATATGAAAAATAGGAGAAGTTTCTCAATATGGTTCCTGAAAACATCTTTATGGACAAAACTATTCCCTTTCTCTTAGAGAGAAATGTTTCTGAGGTCAGCTCTCTTCCCAGTTTCTCCATTAGAGAAGCACGAGTCAAATATTTATTTATTTTTACTGCTTTGGATATTTATAGTAATTCACACAAAAGTTTTCAATGCCTGAGGCAAGGTTTCAGCATCAGCAGCTCTAAGGAAATCCTTACTTCCTACATAGTCCTGAAGGATTGTCCAATGAGCTACCCAGCTCAGACAGTCCATGGGCAAAAGCAAACCAAGGAGCCTATCAAACTGCACATCACTTTGAATTGCAGGTGAAGAAACACCATTCCTTTCTCCATGTGATTTGCTTAAGCACATCTCTTCTACAGGCAGGAAACCTTGATGTCAGTTAAAGGTGCACATAGGTGAAACATATGGGAGTCCTGGTCTCACAACTTCACTGCTACATGAATCTAAGTGTCTTCACCTCTTGAATTTTCAATTTGTTAATTATACAAAGTAACTCATAAAACAATGATTTAGTTAAAATAATTTATAATAGCATATGACTTTTCTTTTCCATCTGTATCTTTAATACAGTATAAAAAGCAAGAGAAATGAGAGAAGTAAAAGTTAAAAGAATTATTGCATACTTGTCTTTTTTGTTTTCCTTTAACTTTTAAAGATATGTCTGAGAGTATATCAAAGAAGAGTGCTTAATTTTGGGTTTTGAATATAGCTGCAAGTTATTTAAGATGGGACAGATAACCTTACAAAATTTCTCTCCCACCTGGGAGACCATATTACTACCCATTTCTCTGGCCTAAGAATTAAGTGCTTTGCACATCATATCTGCTATATACCTTCAATGAGGATAAAATGAAATGTCTGGGGAGAGGTGGAGAGAAGGGTGGAAACAAAATGGGAGTGGGAAAAATGAATGGATAAATTGTCCATGTTTTGCACTTTTAATGAATATCTTAGTGTAAACCAGTAGTTCCATGTGAATCAGCAAACTTCTCATAGAAAATTTTGTCCTAATACCTGACCTTTTTTGTTAAACATGCACAGGAAGAATCATGAGGATTTTTGTAAGTCACTTACAGTCTCTAAGCTTGAGCTTCCACATCAGTTGAATTGAAATAAGAAGGCTTAGCTTTAAAAAAAGTTTCTCTAAATACTAAAGATACAACACATGAAGAGAAAGTTTCCTGGCTCAAAGAAAGTACAGAAGAAATATTTAAATATTTTTATTAGTCCTCCTTAAATGTGTGGAATTGAAGCATAGAGAAGGAAAACACTTCACTCAGGTTCACATAGATCTTTATTAATACAATTGAGCTTATACCCAAAACTATTAATTACAAGTCTAAAGCTCTTTTCTTTTAATAAGATAGTACATTAATGTCATAAGCTTCCTTGACATGGGAAATAAGATAGGTAATGAATGTATCTCCACATGAAATCTTCCAGTCAATGGAACCTAAAATAACTCCCAGCTCTAGAGGAATGAACAAGCTCCCATACATGTTTGAGAAACTTTTGAAAAGGGTAGGTTTGAAGGAAATCATTGCATTTCTCAAAGGGAAGAAGCTGAGTCAATGATTTGTAGAGATTCCTTCAAGCTCAGAAATGAATTGGCCATGTGCCCACTAAATATAAAATATTCATTGTTAACTGAATGACTATATTACCAAACTGGACCTCAGGTTCTGGAAAATCAATGTTGGGTTCAACTGAATGCAGTTAACTATGGAAATTTGACCATTGGAACCATAGAAATGGGAATAGATGACAACTGAATTTGCATTATTTGGGATTTTGATTCAATTCTTTCTCACACTTATTCTCAGATAATTTAGAGTACTATTTTAATTTCTTCAATTTAAAGTTGTTTCTAATTTAGGTGAGCTATCCATTGAACAATTGGAAACTCTATCCAAAGTCAAATTGGACACCTGGATAATGAGTGTTTGTATATAATATAAATGGAACTAAACAGATGACAACCACAACAAAGTGAGAGGTACAGGTGGAGAAAAAATTTTAGTTTTCTCTGCACTGTAGTTTCTCTGAGAATATAAAATAAGTACATAGGAAATAAACCATGAATAAGAGACACAGCATGCTTTTGGTGCCACTATTGGACACAAGTAGCAAGTTTACCACATAGGTGTCCAGATAGGAAAGTTTCAACAAGGGCTTCAAGTCAGAGAAGTAGTGAAGCCACAGAAGGGTATTCTCAAAGCTAGGAAAGTTGTACTGAAGAATGGATACAAAATCCTACCTGAGCCAGAATCATGAACACAATCTGGACACACTGGTTCAGATGGCCATGTAACACACTGTCTTACTAATACATACATAATGATCAAAGGACATGAGATGAGCACAGAGATCTCAATGTTACCAAAGAAATGAGCTGCAAAGACCTGAGTCATACTCTCATTGTAGAAAATGGTGCTCTTCTAGCAAGGGCCTACACAATCAGTCTGGGGACCATGGTTGTAGAGACGAGGCATCATCAAAGACTGGCAGAATAGAAAAAAGCGCATGGGAAACCCTGTGGTCCAGCTTGTCTTAACTATCACAAATATGAGAAAGTCTGCTAATAGTATCACAGGTTAAAAAATCAAGAAACTGCAAATATTGCTTTCTGTTTCCCAGAATTCTGTGTCAACCCAAGCAGAATGAGTTCACTCACACTCTTTTTCATTGCCATATGAGTAGCTATAGGTAGAATTCAGTTGAAAAATGTTTCATTCTACAGAAAGAAGAAAAGATATGAGATCTTAGGAAGATCCGTGGTCTAAATTGATCTGCTACATGCTTAGCAGATCTGCTACATGCTCTGTTACCTTCAACTGACTTTGGTAT
This sequence comes from Tolypeutes matacus, assembly GCA_026826555.1. Taxonomy (NCBI): domain Eukaryota; kingdom Metazoa; phylum Chordata; class Mammalia; order Cingulata; family Chlamyphoridae; genus Tolypeutes; species Tolypeutes matacus. The sequence goes on from JAKSZT010020697.1 coordinate 1,377,229, forward strand.
GTACCAGAATCCCATATGAATCCTTATAAATTACACATGCCCATGCCTCTCCAAGATTTATCTATTGATTACAAACCTCACTGAACTGGACCAACACATTTGTGTTTTGGAACAAACGATAATGTCTTTCAGAATTTTTTCCTTTCAAAAATTGATAAATGCAGAGCTTATTGTTTCCTTGAGCAAAGGATTAAATTGCTTTGAAAAATTAATTGAAGATACCTATCCTACTTCATTGGGAATTTTTGTAAGACTTAAATAAAGAGATGCTTTTTTACTCATACCTACACACATACATACAAACATATATTTCATGCATTAATTATTTGTCTATGTACTTTGAAATTTCAAAATCACTATTCCAATAAAACAAAGTATTGATAATGGTAAAGAATCCCTACTGAAAAATATGCTCCTCAGTTCAGTTCACTGGTTCTTATGACTTTTTATACCTGACCACCTGAGTATCTTGGGTGTAATATGCTTTACAAAATATTTATTTTGTCTACCTTTTACTATGCCAGAATGTCTCAGCTATAGTGATGACCATGACAAAACTAATGCCTGGATAACATTTTGAAGTTTCCATAATGGAGTGAAACTATTCTTTCATTTATTGTTAAATTTATCCCATTAATCACCTTAAATGTAGAATTTTGAGTTTCTCTGCTTTTGAATTCACAATGGTATACAATTTCCAATATTCCAATAAACTTAGTTGTATTGTACTCATATATGTACCTTTTTATCCTGAGTTCCTCAAAATATTTCCTCTTAAAATATGATTTGGAAAAAATCCCATAATTCCAACACACCATTTTATGATTTTTTCTATGTCAGTTCTGTGGTTATGTATAGTTCTGTATATATGTAGTTTATAAAATGGAAAGAATCATAAAAAATCATTTAATGTTTGAATTTTCAATTAGAATTATTATAAGCACTCTTCTTATGTTGTAATTTCCATATTTAATTATCAATTTAATGGTATGATAATACATATATTTTATAAAAGCATTTATTTGACTATTTGCTCATTGATACATTTATGTTATCTCCAATTTTCACTCTCATATTTAATAGCTCTACAAACAACATTACCATAGTGTTCAAAGTGCATTATTGTTTCCACAAGTGCTAGTATTTTCATTTTTATAGATATGTAGTAAAATTATTTTCAGTATTGCCATACCCTTTTATTAACTATATTTTATTATACAACAATATATTATTATGAAAAAAATATTCAAGATATACAGAAGAATCTGAAAAGAAAAAGAAAAATCTCTCTCCCAGTTCTTTGAATCAATAATCCTACTCTCCAGACAAAACTACTTTGTTTCTTGAATAGCCTTCCAGAAATTTTCAATAGCTGTAACTGCATATGTGTGTACCATATCCATGTAACTTACTTAATGTACAAGAACAAATATAGCTAGTGTTTCAATTTTTGCATAAAATGCATTATGCTTGTAAATAATAGGCCCTTTGTGATATTATCCTTTGTCATTAGGTTAATAGTAATAAAATTATATTATTATTTTCATTAAGAATTTTATTACCCACAAAATGGTATATTTTTATGCAGTGACATTTTTGAAAATTTGCCCTTCTTAGATTCATTTAGCTTTTGTGAGCACATCTTTTTGGATCTTTTTATTTTACCTATAATGGGTACTAACCTATCATAATAATTATTATATATTTTAGTTAAGATTCAGCTACTAAAGTCAAATGGCCTGAGTCAAATCTGACCTCCATTATTTACTAATTGTGATCTTAGGCATACTGCTTTACACATAACAGGTTTACAATATGTATTAAATGAAAAAAATCTGTATTTAAAATGAACAATTGACAAGCCTCAGGCTCTGCTTTCACCACTAATATGACTTCACTTATTCTCAATCTGTGTTGATCTCTCTTTTTCTGTGAAATTTTCCCAGGGTTTATTTATTTTTTTTATTATTTGATAACTTGTGAGTTTACAAAACAATCATGCATATCATACAGTGTTCCCATACATAGTCCCACCACCAACTACTTACAGTGCTGCGACAGATGTGTTATAATTTATGAAAGAACGTCATCTTAATATTACTTTTATATATGGTTCATAGTTTATATTTGGTATATTTTTCCCAAAAACCATCCTATTAGTAACACCATATATTAATATACTATTGTATATTTGTTACAGTTCATGAGAGAAATATAGTTGTTCCGTTAAAATCATTCAGTCGCTCTCCATGCATTTCAATATGTTTTAAGGTCCCCTGCCTTGTACAAATTATCTAAAGCCAGTGTTTATTTATTATTTTAATAAATATTTTTATTTTTAAAGATGCTTTAGATTACATAAATATTATATCAAAAATATAGGGGATGTTCATAGCAGCATTATTCATGATAGCCAAAAGTTTAAAACAACCCAGGTGTCCATCAACAGACGAATGGATAAACAAATTGTGGTGTATACACATGATGGAATATTATGCAGTATTAACAATGAGGTGGAGCCAGTGGCCACTTGACACTTTTGGGGCAGGGAGGGGATGAGCAGTTGAAATACAGGGGCTTCTTTGGGATTTGGAGGTTGTCCTGAGTACCGTTGTGGCAACGGATGTAGGCCATTTTAAATCAGCACACACCACTCAGAACTGTGTGGGAGAGAGTGTGGTCTACGATGTGAACTGTGGTCT
>JAKSZT010020697.1:1380330-1541726 GCA_026826555.1 Tolypeutes matacus
ACCCACTATATATATATATATATATATATATATATATATACAGTCCAATTAGTCAATTTTCCCATTGTAATTTATTTCACTGTCTCAAAATAAAGAAATTTATTTTTTGTTTTCAGGCATACTTCCATAGTTGTCTTTTCATTCAAATAGTGAATCAAAATTTTATGAGGAATAAGGAAATTCTCAATTCTCACCTCTCCAAATATACTAAGTTTTATAATAAATGTAGATAAGAACATTAATTTTTTAAAGCACTTGTGGGAGGTATTATAAGAGTAGAAACCATCTGTAGAGAAAGGAGTATAAATTCCTACAGTACTGACTGGTCAGTGAGGAATTCAAAATTATGTAAAAGATGAGCTACAACTTTACTTGGAGAAAATCAATTTCCAGACCTTGTTCTTTGATATGCAAAACTTCAAAACCTTTCCTTTGAGAACACAGTGTATGAACACAGTCGTCAATGTCTAGAGTCTGAAGCCACACTGCCTAGATTCAATCTCATCAGGGATGTGACATTTCACACATCCCTTGGCATCTCTGTGCTTTATTAAATTCACCTTTAAAACAAATTATAAAACTATCTAAATTTGGGGATTTCTATGAGGGTTAAATAATTTAATAGGTGCAATACATACAGAAGATGCAGGAACCTAAAAGATACAGGAAACTCTATGGAGTTTCCAAGAGGAACTTTCAATTTTTGAAAAATATTCATTCAAATTGTTCATTTACCCATAATAAAGCTGCAGAGTTCTATTAAAACAAGAAGTTCTTTTGCTGAGCTCCTGAAAGCATCTCTGCACTGGAGTTTATGCTAGCTTTCTCATGATGATCAAGAGGCTAGGATGGACTGCTCTAAACATCTTTAATAATGAAAAAAAATAATTTAAGTGCATAATACAACAAAGTAAGGAGTCATGAAGAGAGAAAAGTAGGAATAAAATACTTCCTTGCTTGTGAAAATGTAAAATGTAAATAGTGGTAATGAAAATGGCTAATGAAACTGTATAATTTCTTTAACATTTTACTGCAGTTTTTCTTTAGGTATATCCACATACCATATTGCCTATCCAAAGTGTACAATCAGTGGCTTTTGCATAATCACACAGTTGTGAATTCATCACCAAAATCAATTACAGAATATTTTCATTACTCCAAAAAGAAATACGCCATACTCCTTAAACAGGCACCTCTCAATCTCTCTATCCATCCCCAGCCCTACATAACCATGAATCGATTTCTGTCTCTATATATTCATATATGTTAACATTTTATATAAATGGAATCATATATATATAAACTTTGTGACTAGTTTCTATCACTTAGCACAATGTTACTATTAATATTTCTTTTTAATTTTTAATTAAACAAGCTGTAAGCTTACAATTCAATCATGTATAACATACAGGGCTCCCATACATCATCCCACCACCATAACCTTACATTTTTGTGGCACACTTTTTACAAATGATGGAAGAAGATGATAAAAATATTACTGCTACCTATAGTCTATAGCTTATATTTGGTGTGTTTTCCATAAACTACTCTATTATTGACATCATAAGTTATTATTATATATATATTATAGTTGATGAGAAAACATTCTCATATTGTATTGTTAACCACATCCATCATCCACCACAGGATTCTCTGTGTTATACAGTCCCATGTCTTGTACAACCCATCCAATGTGTATACTCTGTGGCTGTCAGTTTCATCAAAGAGTTGTGCTGTCATTTCTAGAATGTTTTCATCACTTCAAAAGGAAGAATCCTATACTCCTCTATATCCCCTATTGTTAACCCTATTGATATAGTACCTTCTTTGACAGTGATACAAGCATATTATAATATTACTGTTAACTATATTCCATAAGTTACATTAATTGTATTTTCCAATGTGTTAACACCTTGTAATAGGGAGGTAAATTTGTTCTAACTCATAGAACATTCTTGTATTTGTACTATTGGTGATAATCTTTATCCACCATCATTTCATTTTGTTACACAGCCCCTAATTTATCCTCTAGTTTTCTTTCAATTGATGTTTATGTCCCTAGACTACCCTTTCCAGTCGCAATCACATTTATAAATCAGCAGTGTTAGTTATACTCATTATAATGTGTTGCCATCTACTCTATCCATTTCCACACCTTTACAATAAACCTTATTAAGTGTACTCCACACACTAAGCATCAAGTCTCCCTTCTCAACCCTCATTCAATTTCTTAGTAACCTATACTCTAGAGTTTAATGCCATGTGTATACTCATCATATTTAGTTCATATTATTGAGATCATACATTTGTCCTTTTGTGTCTGGCTTATTTCACTCAACATAATATCCTCTAGGTTAATACATGTTGTCATATGACTGCATTTCTTCATACAGCTGAATAGTATTCCATTGTATGTATATACCACATTTTGTTTATCCATTCATCAATTGATAGGTAATTGGATTGTTTCTATATTTTAACAATTATAAATAATACTTCTATGAACATCGGTGTGCAATGTCAGTTTGCATCATTGTTTTCAATTCTGCTGAATATATTCCTAGTAGTGGGATTGCCAGATCATACGGGCATTCAATATTGAGCTACCTGACTTGTCAAACTGTCTTCAACAAAAGCTGCACCCTTCTATGTTGCCACCAACAGTGAAGGAGTGTTCTTGTTTCTCCACATTCTCCCCAACACTTGTAGTTTTATTTATTTTTTAATAATGGTCATTATACAAGGTGTGACATGATATCTAATTGTAGATTTGATCTGCATTTCCCTAATGGATAGTGATGTTGAACATTTTTTTCATAAGCTTAATAGTCATTTGTATTTTGTCTTTGGGAAAAAATGTCTTTTATTCTTTTGCACATTTTTTTATCTGTGTTCCTTGTCTGACAGAGTGCTCAGCCTGCACAGCACTTGTCTCCTTCCTGGGGTGCTTTGGGACTGGGAGTGCCACAGCCAGTTAAGGTGGATGAGTGAATCTATATGCTGTGTCCCATCTCCCCCTTCTGCTCTTTCTCAAGAGTTGTATGATGCTCTTCTGGTTTGTAGCATCCTCCAAACAGTTGATTTTTAGGGCTTTCTATTCTATGACAATCTTAGATCCTCCCTGATTTCTTTAATATTTTGCCTTTAATTAGTCAATAAAAAATGGAAAGAAGAGAGAAAGAAAAAGTAAATAATTTTTAACTTATATTTTTAATTTACTTTTAAAAGTTAATTTATATAGAACAAAATACACCATTTCCAAACAAAAACTAGATGAGTTTTGAAAATTATATGCATCTATGTAATCAATACTTCAGTCAAGATATTGAATATTTCCATTATGTCCCCTGTCAGCCAATCACATTTTACAATTTATGCAATCAATTCTTCCATTTACAGGTGAAGAACAATATGTATTTCCTTTTAAAAAGTGAAGGAAAGACACATACACTGAAAAACTATTTTCCTAACAAGGAGACCATAATATATTTAAACACAATTCTATAACCATCATATATGCCTATTAGTATGACAAAAGAAGGTGAGGAAGATGTGTTTGGAAGTAAGAACGTACAGTAAAAAACATTGTGACAATTGAATTTTGTGAATCCCAGGAAAAGACTATGTTCTTAAAATAATCCATTCATGTGGGTGTGGGATGCTTTAATTGCATTAAATTCAGTTAAAGGCCCTTTGATTAGATTACTTGATAAGAAAACTCTTTTTATTGGACTACTTCAGTAAGGAATAACCCAGTTTCTTTCTTGCCCTCATGCTGGATCTGACATAAAAGGAGACATAGACAGAGACACACACAGGAAAAAGGAAGCTGCCTTTTTTATCCTGCCATGTGAGAGAAGACTTGAGGGTTGCTAGCAGTCAAAGCTTAAGCATGAAGCTCCCAAGCAGCTGCGTCAATGGAGCAGCTCAAGGATAAAGAGATGAGCCATATGCCTGATATCCCACAGCAGAACCTGGGAAGAAAACAAAGAAACAGAGAATGAGAGGAGACCCAGGAAGAGTCAAGTCATATGCTTTGTTGCCCACACTGATCTCTACAAGACAGTAGCTGCCATCTTTGCCACACGGCAGGACACCGGGATCACCAGTATCTGCTTTCGTGAGAAAACATCTCTGATGGTGCTTTGATTTGGACATTTCATGGCCTTGGAACTATAAGTTTTTACTCTAAATAAAATCCCTATTATAAAAGACAACCCATTACTGGTACTTTGCATCAGCAGCTCTTTGGCAAATTAAGATTAGCACTCTAATAATTTCAGCTGGTTCTTGGTAAAATGCATCTTTCTGGGAGGACATCATGTTCCAAAACTTGCTTTAGCCTTAAGTCTGCATATAGACCAGAATAGACTGAACCAGCATCCAGATCACTTACATGAGCAAGAATGCCCTTTACAGTACCATCTTGTTGACACTTCAGCAAGAAACCACTGAACTGAGGGCAATTTTTTTTCACTTTTTTTTCCTTTTTCTTAATAATATTTGTTAGAGAAGTTGTAGATTGACAGAAATATCATACATAAAATATATAAAATATAGAGTTCCCATATACCACCCTATTAGTGAGGTCCATTTGTTATAATTCATGAAAGACCATTTTTATAATTACACTGTTAACTATAGTCTATAATTAACAATTTTAAAAGCAAAAATTGGCTCCACTTCCAAGCCCAACCACATGTGCCATGGGCAGTCCAAGTGATAGTGGACTGAGAAACAGGATTAAAAGCTTGGACTCTTCTATTTCTCTGTTTTTACTGTTTTCTTACACAATTAGGTGAATAGAATAAGTTTACAACCAAAAATACATTATTTTTTTAAATTAATTTATCTTTTATTGTGGGTAAAAATCAAAATTTTCACAATACATACCAATATTTGTAAAATGATATATAAATATATATGCATATATGTGCATTTGCTTACAAAAATGTTATTTTTATATATATAAATATATTTTAAGAGATGCTTAGATTACCCAAAATATTACACGGAACCCACTGGGATTCCAATGTTGCCCACCTCCCACACCTCCCACTACATCCCACACAAACATCTCCCACAAGTGTGGCCCACCACCCTCAATGGACTTACACATCCTGGGGCCTTGCCACCAACCATAGACCACAGTTCACATCGTAGACGACACTCTCTCCCACATAGTTCTAAGTGGTGTGTGCTGATTTAAAATGGCCTACATCCGTTGCCACAACAGTACTCAGGATAACCTCCAAAACCCAAAGAAACCCCAGTATTTCAACTGCTCATCCCCTCCCTGCCACAAAAGTGTCAAGTGGCCACTGGCTCCACCTCATAGTTATAATTTCTTCCATTGCTAGAATCACCATATGTGTACAGCAGAATAACATCAAGTCCACTTTAGTCCATAGTTCTTCCCCCAATCCTGAGGGTACTGGAATGGTGATGTCCACTCCAACTCCAAGTGAGAGAGGGCTTATATCCCATAGATATGGTGGGTGGGATGATCCCACCTGAAGATACAGGCCCTCTCCATTCCCTGGGATGGCCATTGCCCATCGTTGTCTCCTCGCCAGGTGACTTGGATGAGTCCATTGAGCTGTAGGGTAGGAGTTGCAGCTCCTCCGAGATTCCACGCACACCTGGCGCATAGGTAGGCCAGAGGCTCCAGTCTCTGAAAGTATACCTAAAAACTTCAGCATCACATGTAGGTTTGAATAGAAGGGACTGATGAACCATGTGCAGGGAGGACTTATTTGAGTCCAACTCTGTCACTCTCAGGAGCACAGATTCCAAAATAGAGCCCAATGATAATGCATCAGTCTCTGGGGCTATCCCCTCTTATATAGGACCTGGGTGTCTCCAGAGCTCTCAGGAGCCGTTCTGTGTGGGGAAATAGGCACTTAGATGTTCTATGAGCTAATACTGAGGTGTGTGTAAGAGTTACCTCTGGGATGACCCCCAGACTGTCTTTGAAGTCTCTTAGCCACTTGAACTCATTTGTCTTTACCTTTTCCCCCTTTAATTCAAGGTCTTTTTCCAGTTTGTGTTGCCAGTTGGCACTTGGTAATAATCCCTTCTTGCCAGGAAAGCTCATCCCCAGGAGTCGTGTCCCACGTTGGGGAGAAGGTAATAAAATCATATGCTGAGTTTGGCTTAGAGAGAGGCCACATTTGAGCAACAAGGAGGCTCTCAGGTGGCAACCCTTAGGCACCCCACAACTGCAGGCTAAGTCTCAGTTACAAGAGCAAAGACTCACAAGGGTAGTCATCAATAAAAAGAACACATGAGTGGGTCATCCTCTTTTGACAGACACTGTCCCTGCACTCAGAGGACTATTGCTGCTCCCTTGGAGACTGTGGCAGAGCTCTCCAGGCTAGGAATTCAGATTCCCTCATTTATTGTGTGATTGTCCACCCTTTGTGACCATGCCCCATCTTTTTATCTTTTGAACGATTTTGTATATCTTTCATGTATATTCAGATGAACTAATTCCCATGAAACCCCCCTCCCAGACACCCCCACCAATAATCCCCTGCAGTACCCATTGTAACCCTTCTGTGATCCAAATCCTCCATGAACATGTATACCATAAAATAATCAAATACACTTACTAGGAAAAAGAAACAACTATAGTAAGCTTACATACAAGAGACAAACATAATGAAACCCAGGGGAAAAAAAAGAGAAGAAAAACAAAAAACAAATAATCAAACAAAACCCGAAACAAAACAAAATATAATTAGCGGATTGGGACATTCAAAAAAATGGGCAAAAAAGCAAAGGAAATGCCTTTAAAAATATGTATATATATATATTTATTCTTTTTTTCCCTTTTTCATTTCTCTTTTCTTTACTTTCCTTCCCTTTATCACTGTTTTATTGGATGTCCAGTGTTCCGTGACAACTTCCCCCTCTCAATCCCCATTGTCTCCCAATTTTTCATTTAATTTTCAAAGAAGTTTTAGGTCACAGCAAAATCACACACGGAGTGCCGGAGACTCCCAGATACCAAACTAACCCCCATTCTCCACCCCATATTAAACTCACACCCTTTTTTTTGATGTTATCATTGTTATAACTGTTATACAGATCGCAAAATATAGCAACTAAACATTGTCAATTATTTACAGTATAGTTTACAATTTAGATGATACAGTTTAATAATTTTGATGGTATTTACCATGTCCTGTGTCCATTACTGTAAGGTAATGAAAAGCCTTCCCCATGACCACCAAACACCGCATTAGATCTTGACTGTTCCCTCCCCCCAGCACCCCAGAGCACATTATACCACCCTCTCCCGTCCCATGGAATGTCAAGATTCACAGTTACATGCCCTGGGAATTTGAACCTGCCCTTCCTAATCCACACACCCGCCAGTGTTGCACCACCAAACCCAGGAACACCACCACTCATCTGCCCCATCCCCCATCATGGAACCACACTCTATCCCTTTACCATAGATTATATCCATATGGGTGACGGCTCAGAGCCTGCTCTTCTCTTATTCTCCCTTATTAACCTATCTTTCAGACAATGGTTTTCAGAGACTGCTCACTTTCCTCAGTTCAGATCAGTGAGGTCATATACTGTTCAGCCTTCAGTGCCTGGCTTGCTTCACTCAACATAAGGTCTTCAAGATTCATCCACGTTATTCCATGTGTTAGCACTTTGTTCCTTCTTACAGCTGAGTAATATTCCATTGTATGTATGTACACCACATTTTGCTTATCCATTCATCTGTTGATGGGTACCGGGGCTGATTCCAACTTTTTGGCAATGGTGAACAATGCCGCTATGAACATTGGTGTGCATATATCTGTTTGTGTCTTTGCTTTCAGTTCTTCTGGGTATATACCCAGCAGTGGAATTACTGGATCATACAGGAAATCTATTGTTAATTTTCTGAGGAACCGCCAAACTGTCCTTCACAGTGGCTGGACCATACCGCAGTCCCACCAGCAGTGGATGAGGGTTCCTATTCCTCCACATCCTCTCCAACATTTAGTGTCTCCTGCTTTTTAAAAGCTGCCATTCTGGTGGGTGTAAGATAGTAACTCATTGTAGTTTTGATTTGCATTTCCCTGATACCAAGCGATGTTGAGCATTTTTTCATGTGCTTTTTAGCCATTTGAATTTCTTCCTTGGAGAAGTGTCTTTTCGGGTCACTTGCCCATTTTTTAAATGGGTTGTTTGTTCTTTTATTTTCAAGGTGTAGGATTTCTTTATATATGCAGGATATTAGGCTCCTATCAGATATATGGCTGCCAAATATTTTTTCCCATTGGGTAGGCTGCCTTTTAATTTTCTTAATAAAATCCTTAGAGGTGCAGAAGTTTTTTTTATTTTGATGAGATCCCATTTATCTATTTTTTCTCTTGCTGCTCGTGCTTTGGCTGTGAAGTTCATGAAACCATTTCCTATTACAAGGTTCTGTAGATGCTTCCCTATATTATCTTCCAAGGTCTTTATGGTTTTGTCTCTTATATTTAGATCTTTGAATCAACTTGAGTTGATTTTTGTATAAGGTGTGAGAAGGTATTATTCTCTCATTCTTTTGGATATGGATATCCAGTTCTCCAAGTACCATTTGTTAAAGAGGCCATTCTCTCCCAAGTGAGTGGGCTTCATGGCCTTGTCAAACATCAGATGACTGTATATGCGAGGATCTATATCAGAACTTTCAATTCAGTTCCATTGGTCAGTAGGTCTATCCTTGTGGCAATACCACGCAGTTTTGATCACTGTAGCTTTGTAGTATATTTTAAAGTCAGGTAATGTGATACATCCAACTTCATTTTTCTTTTTCAATATGCCTTTGGCAATTCGGGGCCTCTTGCCTCTCCAAATATATTTTGTGGTTAGTTTTTCCAGTTCCTTAAAAAATATAGTGTTGACTTTTATTGGGATTGCATTAAATCTGTAGATTAGTTTGGGTAGGATAGACATCCTGATGATGTTTAGTCTTCCTATCCATGAACAGGGAATATTTGTCCATTTATTTAAGTCTTCTTTGATTTCTTTTAACAGTGTTGTGTAGTTTTCTGTATATAAGTCCTTTACATCTTTAGTTAAATTTATTCCTAGGTATTTTATTCTTTTATTTACTATTGTAAATGGTATTTTTTTCCTGATTTCCTCCTCAGTTTGCTCGTTGTTCGTGTACAGAAATGCTACTGATTTTTGAGCATTTATCTTATAGCTTGCAACGTTACTGAACTCCTTTAAAAGTTCTACAAGTCTTGTAGATTTATCAGGGCTTTCTATGTATAGGATTATGTCATCTGCAAATAATGAAATTTTTACTTCTTCTTTTCCAATCTGGTTGCCTTTTATATCCTTTTCTTCTCTCAGTGCTCGTGCAAGTACTTCTAAGACAATATTAAATAGGAGTGGTGATAGTGGGCATACTTGTCTTATTCCTGATCTCAGAGGGAAAGCTTTTAGGATTTCACCGTTGAAAATGATGTTAGCTTTGGGTTTTTCATATATACCCTTTATCATTTTCAGAAAGTTTCCATCTATTCTTATCTTTTGTAGTGTTTTTATGAGGAAAGTGTGCTGTATTTTGTCGAATGCTTTCTCTGATTCTATAGAGATGATCATGTGATTTTTTTCTTTCAATCTGTTTATGTGGTGTATTACATTGATTGATTTTCTTATATTGAACCATCCTTGCATACCCGGGATGAAACCCACTTGGTCATGGTGTATAATCCTTTTGATATGTTGTTGATTGCAATTAGCAACATTTTGTTAAGGATTTTAGCATATAAATTCATTAGAAAAATTGGTCTGTAATTTTCCTTTCTTGTGGTATCTTTATTTGGTTTTGGTATTAGGGTAATGTTGGCATCATATAAAGAGTTAGGCAATATCCCTTCTACTTCTATTTTTTGGAAGAGTTTAAGTAGAATTGGCGTTAGCTCTTTTCAGAATGTTTGGTAGAATTCAGCTGTGAAGCCATCTGGTCCTGGACTCTTCTTTTTGGGGAGGTTTTTGATGACTGAGTCTATCTCTTTACTTGTAATTGGACTGTTGAGTTCATCTATTTCTTCTTTCATAAATGTCGGATGTTTGTGGGTTTCTAGAAAATTGTCCATTTCCTCTAATTGGTCATTCTTGTTGGAATATAATTTTTCAAAGTATCGTCTTATGATACTCTTTATTTCTGTGGGGTCAGTAGTGATATCACCTTGCTCATTCCTTATTTTATGTATTTGCATCCTTTCTCTCTTTTTCTTTGTTAGTCTGACTAAGGGTGTGTCAATTTTGTTGATATTCTCGAAGAACCAACTTTTGGTTTTGTTTATTGTTTCCAGTGCTTTCTTATTCTCTATTTCATTTAGTTCTCCTCTAATCTTTTTTATTTCCTTCTTTCTACTTCTTTTAGGTTTAGTTTGTTGTTGTTTTTCCAATTCCTCCAAGTGTGCAGTTAGGTCTTCAATTTTAGCTCTTTCTTCTTTTTTAATATATGAATTTATGGCTATGAAATTCCCTCTCAGAACTGCTTCCCCTGCATCCCATAGGTTTTGATATGTTGTGTTGTCATTTTCATTAGTTTCAAGGTAGTTACTGATTTCTTTTGAAATTTCCTCTTTGACCCACTGTTTGTCTAAGAGTGTGTTGTTTAACTTCCATAACCTTGTGCCTAACCTATTTCTCTGGCCCTTAGTGATTTCCAACTTCATTCTGTTGTGGTCAGAGAAATTACTTTGTATAATCGCAATCTTTCTCAACTCATTGAGTGTTGTTCTGTGGCCTAGCATGTGGTCTATTTTGGAGTATGTTCCATGTGCATTTGAGAAGAATGTAAATCCCGCTCTATTTGGGTGTAGTGTTCTATATATGTCTATTAAGTCCAGGTCTTCTAATGTATTGTTGAGTGCCTTAGTTTCTTATTGACTCTCTGCCCAGATGTTCTGTCTAATGATGATAGTGGTGTGTTGAAGTCCCCTGATATAATTGTAGAGGCATTTATTTCTCCTCTTAGTTTTTCCAGAGTTTGCCGCACATATTTTGAGGCACACCGATATGGTGCATAAATGTTGATGATTGTTCTCTCTTCTTGAGAGATTACTCCTTTTACTAATATGTAGCTCCATCTTTGTCTCTTACAATAGTTTTGCACTTAAAGTCTATTTTGTGTGATATTAGAATAGCTACTCCTGCCCTTTCTTGGCTATTGTTAGCTTGTAAAATGGTTTTCCAGCCATTCACTTTCAGCCTCCCTGAATCCCTGGGTCGAAGGTAGGTTTCTTGTAGACAGCATTTAGATGGATCATATTTTCTTATCCATTCTGCCAATCTGTGTCTTTTGATTGTTGAATTTAATCCATTAACATTCAGTGTTATTACTCGTAACAAATTTCTTACTTCATCATTTTTTCTTTGGGTTAATGTATGTCATATGTTGTTTTGTTTCTCTTTTTGTCTTTTCAGTTGTTTTTAAACTCTCCTCCAACTCTCTCTCCCTTGTTTTTTCCTTTCAACTTGTAGAGATTCCTTTAGTATTTCTTGAAATGCTGGTTTCTTCTTGACATACTCTCTTAATTGCACCTTTTATTTTACCTCTTTCTTCTTTTTTAATGTAGGCATTTAGGACTATAAATTTTCCTCTCGGTACTGCCTTCACTGTATCCCATAAGGTTTGAAAATTTTTGTTCTGATTTTCATTTGTCTCAATATATTTACCAATTTCACTTACAATTACTTCTCTGACCCACTGATGATTTAGGATATGTTGTTCAGCCTATTCAGAATTTGTGGTTTGTTTTTTTTTTTACCTCTTTCCCTTCTTTTATTAATTTCCAGTTTCACTCCATTATGATCTGAGGTGACCTTCTCACATTTTTTTCAATTTTTATTTTTTTAACAAAATGCAGGACCCAAAATAATTCCTCCTCTAGACCAACCCCCTCATGGAAGGGACCCTAGCTGGGCCCGTGGAAATTAATCAAGCACGTCCCACTTTCTGGACTCCCCAGATTAGCTGTAGCTCTGATGTTAGTCAGTGAGTAATGCTAAAGATGACCAATTCTTCCCCTTCTGGAGCCGAGCTCGGGCATCATCAGGTTGCTAAGTAAATCAGTTTGAGTGCAGATTCACGTCTGCTCTCAGCCTGATGCTGCTTTAGGTCAGCTTATCTGCTCCCCAAAGCTATGGGGCAGTGCAGGCAGCCAGATCGATGTCTAAAAATAAAAAATACCCTTCCCTGTCCTCCAACAGAACCCTCCCTCTTTTGGGAAGTGTCCCATCTTCCTGGCTCTGCAGCACCCCGGGTCTTATCCCTAGGTCACCAGGGAAATCAGCTCTGTCCCTCGACCAGAACCCCCCTTCTGGTTCACTGGGTGTTGATTAGCTCGGTTGTTCTGTTCACACAAGGTCCAAGGGGTGCCAGGCAGACAGATCCCCAGAAAATAAAACTTTTTCGTGCCTCCAAATGGCCATTTTTTTTTATTTTGTTTTTTTCTCCCTAACCGCGGGGGCTCAGCCGTCCATGCCATCCACCACCGGCAGCCTTAAAACTCACGAATCTCTACCATTCCATCCATGCCATTGATCCGCGCAGATAGATGTCCCAAGCTTCTCACTCCACACGTGCACAGCACAGACCCCTGGGCAGGACCCCATCCACAATCCGCCTGCTCTGGGAGCTTGCAGTGTGTGCCCTCCTACACTATCGTCATCTTGGCCCCTCTCCCTCCAGAAATACATTATTAATTAATGAAAATTAATTTTAATTAAAAGGTTTATTTAGGCTTATCTACCTGAAAAAAAGTCACCAGTTTTGAATATGGTACTAATGTTTACAATAAAAAGACTTTTTGTGTTTGGTACTTCTATATTACCTCTAATTTGATCTTTCCAAAATATTGTGATATCATGGTTCAACAAAGAAACATATTATTTACAATTCATTGACTATTAATGATATTTGAAACTTCTCAAGATTATATCTGATATTTTCTTGTCCTGCCATAGGCAAAAACACTATTTGTGCCATTGTAAGGGCAAACAGGAGTAAATAAATATGACTTTAAATGTTTGTCTGGATGATCTAGAATATGTTTTATGTACTCATGTCTTATTATTTCACGCAAAAATTTTTATTGACTTGTAACGTGTGTAGAAAAGTGCCCAAAGAACAAAAATACAGATTGATGAAATATCTGAAATGAACATACCATGTAACCAGCAACAAGATCCAGAAACATTACAACCAGAATGCTAAAACCTAAAACCATGTTGCTTATATCTGATAAATTACTCCTCATGGATAATTACTAAACTGATTTTTAAAAGTGTGGCTTAGTTATATTATGCTTTGACACATATAATTGAAATCAGGTAGTATAATCATTCTGTATAAGATCTATTTCACTCACAAATACTTGTGTAATTTATTGATGCTGCACATTTGTAGATTATTCAGTTTCAATTCTTAATAATATTCATTATATGACTACCCCACAATTTATTTATTCTATCTTCCATAAATGGATATTTGGGTTGTTTTCAGTGTTTTTTTTTTCTCTTAATTGCTTTTGAATGAACATTTTTAGCCTTTTCTATTTGATTTAACTAGCAATGAAATTGCTGGGTCTTTGGTATGTATATGTTCACCTCTACTACCTACTCATTTAAATCTCCAACAGCAATGTGTGCGACATCCAGTTTCTCTATATCCTCATCAATAATTTACATTGTTTCTTTTTATTTGTTATCTGGCGAGTATATAAATGTGTAGAGTCTTGTCCTATAACTTTTTCCCCTGATAACTAATGATGTTACTAACTTCCATTGATTAAGCACTTTTTAAATATACTTTATTATCCTTTTGGATATAGAAGTTTTGCCAGGGTCAGTATCCTCATTGTGTGTGTGTGTGTGTCTCTCTAAAAAATGAGGTGAGAATTGTATATTTCTTCTTTAATTGTTTGGAAAGATCGAATATTAGAGTCATCTGGACTGAAATTGTCTTTGTAGAAAGGTCTTTAAAAATAGATACATTTAGAGTAATATCATTGAATGTGAGTGGAATAAATTCCTCAATTAAAAGATATAGGCTGACTGAATGGAACAAAAAACATGAACAATCCATAACCTATCTACAAGAGGCTCGTCCTAGAATGAGGGATATAAACCAGCTGAAAGTGAAAGGATGGATGAAGATACTCCATGTAAACAATAACCAAAAAAGAAAAGGAGTAGCTGTACTAATATTGAACTAAACAGACTTTAAATGCAAAAATGTTATAAAAAATACAGAAGACCATTATATATTAACAAAAGGGACAATTCACCAGGAAGAAATAACAGTCATAAATATCTATGCACATAACTCAGGTGTCTCAAAATAAATGAGGCAAACTCTGGCAAAAGTGAAGGGAGAAATAGACATCTCCACAATAATATTTACAGATATCAACACATCACTCACATAATTAGATAGACCAACTAGACAGAAGATCAACAAGGAAGCACTGAACTTAAATGATATGATAACGAGCAAGACCTAACAGACATATACTGAATGTTGCACCCAAACTCAGTGGGTTATACATTTTTCTCAAGTACTCATGTACCCTTATCCAGGATAGACCACATTTTAGGTCACAAAGCAGGTCTAAATAAATATACAAAGATTGAAATTAAACAAAGCACCTCAGATCATAATGGAGTGAAACTGGAAATTAATAAAAGAAGGGAAAGAGGTTAAAAAAAAAAACCCACAAATTCTGAATAGGCTGAACAACATATCCTAAATCATCAGTGGGTCAGAGAAGTAATTGTAAGTGAAATTGGTAAGTATATTGAGACAAATGAAAATGAGAACAAAAATTTTCAAACCTTATGGGATACAGTGAAGGCAGTACCGAGAGGAAAATTTATAGTCCTAAATGCCTACATTAAAAAAGAAGAAAGAGGTAAAATAAAAGATCAAACTGAACAACTGGAGAAATTAGAAAAAGAACAGGAAACGACTACTAAAGAAAGCCTATGGAAAGAAATAATAATTATTAGAGCAGAAATAAATGAAATTGAGAACAAAATAAAAAACAATAGACAAAGTTATAAAACCCCAGCTGGTTCTTTGAGAAGACCAATAAAATTAACAAGCCTTTAGCTAAGCTAAAAAAAAAAAAAAAGAGAGAGAGAAGACAAAAATAAATAAAATCAGAAATGAAAGAGGAAATTCACAATGGATCAAACAGAAATAAAAAGAATCATAAGAGTCTATTATGAGAACCTGTATGCAAAGAAACTAGACAACCTAGATGAAATGGACAAATTCATAGAAATGCACAATCAACCTACACTGAAGCTACAAGAAATACAAGAACTTAATGAACCAATGACATTTGAAGAGATTAAATCAGTCATCAAAAATCTCTCAATAAATAAAAGTTCAGAATGAGATGGTTTCACAGGTGAATTCTACCAAGCATTTCAAGGGGAATTAACACCAATTCTGTTTAAACCCTTCCAAAAAATTAAAGAGGAGGGAAAATTATCCAACACATTTTATGAAGCCAATATCATCTTAATACTAAAACCAGATAAATATACTACAAGAAAAGAAAATGACAGACCAATCTCTCTAATGACAATACATGCAAAAATTCTCCACAAAATACTTGAAAATAGGTTCCAACAATTTATCAAAATGCATACATTATGACCAAGTGGGATTCATTCCTGGTATGCAAAAACAGTTCAACATAAGAAAAATCAATTAATGTAATACACCAAATTAAAAAATTGAAGGAAAAAAACAGCAACATATGATCACCTTGATCAATGCAGGAAAGACATTTGACAAAATCCAACAACTTTTCTTGATAAAAACACTTCAAAAGATAGGAAAAGAAGGAAAATTCCTCAATATGACCCACAGCCAACATTGTGCTCAATGGAGAGAGATTGAACGCTTTCCCTCTAACATCAGGAACAAGACATTAATGCTCACTGTCACCATTGTTATTCAACATTGTTCTAGAAGTTCTAGCTAGAACCATTAAACAGCAGGGGAAAAAAGGCATCCAAATAGGAAATGAGGAAGCAAAACTCACTATTTGTGGATACCATGACCCTATATTTAGAATATTTGGAAATATCTATGACAAAGCTACTTGAGCTAATAAACGAGTTCAACAAAGTGGCAGGATACAAGATCAACACACAAATATCAGTATTCTTTCTGTACACTAGTATTGAATGATCTGAGGAGGAAATCAGGGGAAAATTTCCATTTACAATAACAATAAAAAGGCTCACTACTTAGGAATCATTTTAACCAAAGAAGTACAGGATCTATATGTAGAAAACTACAGAATTATACTAAAAGAAATCAATGAAGAGCTAAACAAATAGAGACATTCCATGTTCACATATTGGAAGACTAAGTGTCGTAAGTATATCAATCTTACCCAAAGTGATTTATAAATCCATTGCAACAGCCTACTTTAAAGAAATAGAAAAGGCAACTATGAAATTCATTTGGGAGGGAAAGTGCACCTGAATAGCCAAACACAATGGGAAAAAGTATTTGGAAATCACATATCTGATAAGGGTTTAATATCCATGAAAAGGAGATACTACATCTCAACAATAAAAAGACAAATGACAAGATTACAAAATGGACAAAAGACATGAATAGATATTTGTCCAAAGAAGAAATACAAATGGCAAAATAAAACCACATGAAAAAATATTCAACATCACTAGTGATTAGGGAAATGCAAATCAAAGCTACCATGAGATATCATTTCACACCTATGTGACTTGCCACTATTAAAAAGACAGAGAACTATAAGTGTTGGAGAGGATGTGGAGAGATAAGAACACTTACTCACTGTTGGTGGGAATGTAGAATGGCACAACCACTGTGGAGGATTGTTTGACAGTTCTTAGAGATGTTGAATATAGATTTGCCACAAGAACCAGCAATACCTCTACTGGGTATATACCCAGAAAAACTGAGAGCAGTGACATAAGCAGACATCTGTCCACTGATATTTGTAGTGGCATTATTCATGATTGCCAAAAGATGGAAACAACTCAGGAGTCCATCAACTGAAGAATGGTTAAACAAACTGTGGTTTATACTCACAATGGAATATTATGCAGCTGTAAGAATAAATGAAGTCATAAAGCATATAACAAGTTGAATGAACCTGGAGGACATTATGTTGAATGAAGCAAGCCAGACATAAAAGGACAAATACTATCATAGCAATATTGCATGTGAAATATGATTATTGGTAAAACTGAATATATGATTGTTTTTTTTTACCACAACAATTTGTTAATATCAGACCACAAAAAACTAAAACATTATGCTAAGTGAAAGAAACCATACACAAATACTACATATTGCACAATTCCATTTATATAAAATATTAATATAAAACAATTTATAAAGAAGAAATTAGATTAGTGGTTATGCAAGGCTGGGGAAGGATAGAGAGATTGACAGGCAACCCCTAATGAGTGTGGGGTTTTCCTTTTTAGAGTAATGAAACTGTTCTAAAATGTTTCAGGATGATGAATGCACAACATTGTGATTATGCTAAAAGCCATGGATTATATACTTTTGATAGATCATATGATATGTGAATATACCTCAATAAAACTACTTAAAAATAAATAAACAAATATGTAAGAATAGCCAGAAATAGCAGCAATGTACCTCAGGGGAAGCATAGAGAGATTGAGAGGTAAAGAGTTATCTTGGTTGTTTTTTTTTGTCTGTTTTTTTGTTTATTATTATTATTATTGAAATAATTAAGATCCTTTAATAATGATTGAAGTGATGAATGCATAATTCTGTGATTATATAAAATACCATTGATTGTAATATTTGGATGAATTTTTTGCTTTATGAATATGTATCAATACAATTTATTTATTAAAAAAGATGTAATTGCTTTAAAATACATAACAAAATATCATCTTCAAACAAAAAACACAAAAAATCTTTAAAAATATCATCATCAGGTCTATTGACAAGAAAACTATAGGAGAGCAAACACCCCACTTAAGTGGAAGAAGCATTCATAAAGGAGAACAAAAAAAAGAAGAGAGAATAAAAGGGAAAGTTCACACAAAAGATGAGAATGTAGAGGATTCTGTTTACTGAACTGAGGTAAAAAAATTTCCAATGAAAGAAGATGTGGAGAGATGAAAGGTAAGATGAAAATGGGGTTGTTTAAAGCTGTGGTGTATTTAAAATATAAACATAAAATATCCTTATAAAAACAAAACAAAACAAAAACAGCTACACGTCCATAGTCGGAGGCTTTTCAAATCCTACAAACTCACAAAAAGCCTTGGTTTACTACTGGATTTTTGAAATGCATAATCTACTAGTATGTGAGCTTTGAAGACAGATTTCAGTTTTATATTTTTACAGATACCTTAAATAATATTTGTCACATCATGAGAAGTCAATAATACTAGTGAAATTGAAGTGAATTTTGAAATAAAATGCTTCTCAGGATGTTATTAATGCCAGGTGCTGTGTCAGAAACTGTTAGATATCCACTAAAACACACTCTCCCTTTTGGCAATAACAGAGGTTATCTGGCTTCATGGCCTTCAAACTCTAATGTTAAAGTATTGTTATCAGAACAAACCAATATCTTCAATGGAAAAAATAATCAAAACACACTGCTAGTGGACATGAAACAGTCTCTGACACTGGCATGTGCCCCAAAATATATACAAACATTATTTATTGAAAATACTCAGCCTCTTTGCTGCTAGGTGAAGCTCTGTTATTAAGTTCTTACTTGTAGTCTCTAGGTAACCTGTGTAAATTCCAGGCTGAAATCTAAAATGTTGAATGCATACTCCTCTGGGTTATTTCCTCTTGTTATCTCCTGAAACAAAGAACATCGAGTCCAACTGTAGGTAACTACCCATGGCAATAATTTACAAACTGCAGTGTACATATGAATCACCTTCTGTCAAATTTCAAATGATGGTTCATTACTATACAGGTGTAAACCAGAACTCTGCATTACTACAAGCTCCCAGGTGAAGCCAATGATGCTAACACATGGATCCCATGTTGAATATAAATGACTTAGGGAAGGATCAAAGAAAAGCCAGGAAGGAACCTGAGTCACTGAATGAAGGAGAGACGATGCCCTGTCAACCTGGACCATGTACATGTACTTGTCACATAAAAAAGAATAAACTTCCTGTTTGTTAAAGAACTGTGCCATTGGGTCTATCTTTTATAGAAACCTGGTCTTACACTAAATAAATACATGCTCTAAACATAAATGATTCCACTCTCATCTTGATGTAATAATACTATACTCCTGAGAGGGTATCTCTATTTCTAATATTTTAAGTCACATACAAAGAAGAAATTCCTTCCCCACCATTTTGAGTATGTTTCCATTAAGGATAAAGGTTTGTGTTGATCATTATATATATATAATTTTGTGGTTTGAAGCTTAGCAACATAGATATATAGGGAGAAAGGATAAGAAATTGCCTCCTCCACAATGGAGCAACTACAGATGATGATACGTTCATAGAATTTATAGGACAGATTAGAACCTGTTAATGGGCAGTGAAGGACAGTCTTGCATAGCATAGTTTATTTCACAAAATAAAAAAGGTCTGGAATATAAATGAAAAAAGAGTTTTGTAATTTGCTGGGGAAATATAATTAAAGAACAGGCCTTAATAATTACAATATTATATATCTATTGTTGCATAAAAAATTATCACAATTTAGCAGCTTAAAACAATTCTCATGTTATCTCACAGTTTCTTTGGATCAGGAGTGTCTTAGGGAATGAAGCTTTTAGCCAAGCTCATTACTGAAAGAGTGGTTTAATCAAAGAAAGATGGAGAAAATTGCCTTAAGATATGAGTCTTTCTGGTGCGGTCAAGGAAAAAAGCTACTGAGACCAGAGACAAAAGAATGAAGAGAATGAAGGTTTGAGTAACAGACACCAATGATGCAAGAGAAAGTAAAATCATTTCAAGGATTTTGGCTTTCATTCTGAATAAAAAGTATAAACAACAGGGTTTTATTCAGAGGAGAGGTCTGATTTTACTCAAGTTTTATAAGGAGCCTCTAGCTGCTGTGCTGAAAACAGATTCAGCAAGGAAGGAGTTTAAGCAGGAAGAATTATGAGTCTATTGCTGCAATTGATGCAAAAGATGTTGACAGCTTAGACTAGAATAGTGCCAGTTAGTGTGGAAACATATTAGAATGGATATATATTTAAGGCCAATATATATATATATATATTTTTTTTTTTTTAATTTGAGTTGTGAGCTGTGATATCACCTTTATAAAAAAATTCAATCTTTTTAACCTTGGCAATTGGAGGGATGGATTTGTCTGGGGAAGGCTAAATGTAGAGCATGTTTGGAGTAAAAGTAATCAGTTGATCATTGTGAAGATGCCTTTTAGGTATATAAAGGGAGAGTTCAGGTAATTAGTTGAAAACAGAAGACTGGTATTCAGGTGAGATCTACACAAAGCCATAGTAATCCTTGATTTGAATTTGATAATATATAACATAACATCAGAATGAAAGTATTTCTCTGAAATGTGGTGTCTTAAATCCATGTCTGTCCAAGGCATCTAAGCTAATCTTAATTACAGAGGCGACTGAGAAGTCAGGGGCTTACTGATCATCACTGTCCTTCTACAAATGCATATGCCAAAGGAGATTCTTCAAATATAAGATGAAAAAATTCTTCCCACTCTCATTTTAGCTCCATCAAATTCCTCCTTCTTCCATTTCTTTTTCAATTTTTGAACTTTCATTCTGTCTCTATAGCAATGCTAAATTACAGCATGGAATAGTATTACTAAATTCATGAAAATGCAAGTGAATTGTTGATAGTTCAAGTTATAAACCAGGAAAATCCTGCCTCATCATCAATAGGACTTATAGTTTGAGAAGTTTTCCAGTAAAGAATATGGGCTTTAAGTATATTTTCCAAAGTGTTATAATCACAGTTTGAAGGTCAACAGCCCCTAGGAGCCATTCTTATGCAAAGCCTCCCAAACTGCCATTATATAGGTTAATCCAACAGTTTATAGAGTCCAGACCTCAGAACTATATGAAACAATCTTCTTTCTTTTGTTGCCTGGACTTATTCTTGTTGCCTGAATTCATTAATTATCACTATTCTGAATCAAAATGTAAATTTAATGTGCTGCCATGAAAAATCTACCTCAAAAATACAAAAATGATTATCTTGGTCATTGATCAGTCTGTTTCTACCAAGGGAAGAAAGCCTCTATATGAAATTCAATTACAAGATGATGTTTTCTTTATAAAGATAGACTTGAACAAGGGGAATTTTTGTCATGGCCTTAAGTAACCATATGGTAAAACATCTGTCCTAACAGAGAAGTGCACCTGTTCGGCAGACTTGTCAGTAAGTCTTATTATCAATCAGTGAAACACTTCATTGCCTTAAAATTGTGCCTGATACCTAAAGAGATATTTTTCTTCTTTGATATACTCTACTATGTGTTCACTTCAATTAATTCATTCTATATTTTTGGATGGATTTTACTGGTATGTTATATGGTACTGCCTAGTTCTTTTTTATATATCAGTTTTTGCTTTTTCATATCTATAATTGTATCCATTAAGTGCTGATTATCATAACTCACAATTTTTAAAAATTGTTACAAATTCTCCAAAAAAAGTTCTGTGTATTGTCCGATGACTTAAATTACAAAAAAAGTTTATTAAAATAAATGTTATAAATGAACAATGATTAATGATGAACAAAAACTAATGATACATGACAGATTATGGCTCAATAGAGTGAATTTTTACTATTGTCATGTTTGTCCTTTTTTGAAAAAAATGGTTATGAGTTATCTCCTTGTACATGTTTAAGGGGAGGATGAATGGCTGCATATAAGGATGTTACTGAAAGAAACCAAGAATCAAATAAGTGTTATTTACTTATATTTATGGCCCTCTTGCAGTGACTTTTGGCTGAATGTTGAACCTGAAAATGTGATCTAGATTCAGAAATGTCAGAACTGAATCACCAAAAAAGAAAATCAGATAAAAATTGAGGACGTACATTAGACTTGGACTAGAAACATAAAGAAGAGAAATCCAAACCAGAATAATGTACAAAGAGGGAGATACAGGATCTGGATCACAAGCTGCAATGCAGAGAATGGAATTAAGTACTGGGCCTTTGCTCCCCAAATATTGGTGCAATAAATGTTCTTTCACTCTTTGTGACACCAGCTGAAAATAAAATGTGCCTCCATGGTGCTAAATCTGTCTATTTCCCCAAAAATCTCATTGAGAAAGAATTATATTTCTTACATCTGTATGTGACCATTTTCTCTGCATTCACAATCAATTTTATTTAAACAGTTACAGAATTAGCAAGTGGAGTTTCCCAATCTTTGCCACCTCAAATCATACCTTTCTCATGCCATTTTTAACTTCTGAATTCCTCAAAGTATAAATCAGAGGGTTGATCACAGGTGTACCAGTGGTGTAAAACACTGCTACCATCTTGTCTACATTAAATGTGGCTAGAGGGTTAGCGTATGTGAATGTACATGGAACAAAGAATAAGGCGACCACAATTATGTGGGAGGTGCAGGTGGACAGGGCTTTCTTTCTTCCTTCTGCACTCTGGTTTCTCAGAGATTGTAAGATTAAAATATATGAGATGATCAGGATTATTAAACTCACCTTGCATATGGCTCCACTATTAAAGACTATGAGTAGATTTATGACATAAGTGTCCATGTAGACAAATTTCAACAGAGGTTGCATAGCACAGTAATAGTTATAAATAATATTAGGGCCACAGAAGAGTAATTTGAAAGCCAAGAAAATCTGTGCTAAAGAATGGATACAAGATTCCACCGAGGCCAGATTCACCAACACACCACAGACATGTCTGCTCATGATGTTTGTGTATGTCAGGGGCTTACAAATGGCCCCATAATGATTAAAGGACATAAGGACAAGCACAACAATCTTCATGCATGCAAGGAAGTGAAATGCAAAGATTTGGGTCATGCACCCATTGTAGGAGATGACTTTTTTCTCAGATACAGCATTTATAATCAACATTGGTGTTGTGGTTGTGGATAAACAGGTATCAACAAAGGATAAGTAAAAAAGGAAGTACATGGGACTCATAAGCATCTGACTGTATCTGATAGTCATCACAATAAGTAAATTTGCAAAAAGAGTTACAAGGTAAAGAAATAAGAATACTCCAAACACTATTTCCTCCTTTAGAATGTGCTGTGTTAATGTAAACAGAATGAACTCCTTTACACTGCTATTCAGGCCCATGGTTACAGTAGCTATGGAAATCACACAGCCTAGAAATGGATTATCTGCAAAGAAAATTGAGAGTGCTGTTATGACAAGAACAAGGATCATGGACTACAAATTACTACTTTATAGTGCTAATTGATGGACAGCAAATCTCAGTGGGTCCAAGAGGTTGTCATATATTAAAATCACATGGGGATTTTTTTTAAAAGTCTGATTCCCAGGCTTTAACTATGGGGACTTCTTGGGTGGAGCAAGATTTTTATTTTGGGGGGGAAAAATAAAACAATTTGGTGATTGTGCTCTCTATCAGGGTCTGTGAATTGCTGATTTTCTGTAGGACATTTAGTTTTAGTCACTTTAATGACTTAAATCTTTTGCTTTATTAGAAAAGAGGATATTTTAATAGATACTTTAAATGTTTTACATGTATATGTTACATATGTGCATAGATATTTCTCTCAACTAAAAACAATGTTTTTATATAATTCAAAAATATTAGGAGGCAAAATGGTATCAGTTTAGTAGGGCACTCGCTGACTTGTTCTCTGAGGATGGCCGAGTGTAGACAGGGTCCTGCCCGGGGGTATGTGCTGTGGGTGCACATAACAAGAAGCTTGGGACATCTATCTACAGGCAGATCGATGGCATGGACTGATCGGTAGAGATTCATGAGTTTTAAGCCTGCCTGTGGTGGTTAACACAGATGGCTGAGCCCCACCCTCAGGGAAAAAGGCTGGTTTGAGCCATGACTCCCGCACCCACGACTCCCGCTCCCAGTGTGAGGGAGCATTCTCTGAGAGAGGAGGGTTCTAATAGTATGTGGAGAAGGGTTGCCCTTCTGTGGATTTGGCTGCCTGGACCCCCTCATACCTTTGGGGAGCAGATAAGCCAGCTTGAAGCAGCACCAGGCTGAGGGGAGAGGCGAATCTACTGAGGAAGCCTGATTTAGCCAGCAGAATAGTGACACTGAGGCTTGGCTCTACAGGTGGTGGAGTCAGCCAATTTTTCCTCTCTGCTCTGACAATCATCAGAGCTTCACCTCCCTTGGGGAGGCCAGAAAGTGGGAAGTGCCTGCTTAGTTTCTCCAAGCCTAGTTAGACGGGTGTTCTATAAGAGGACTTATTTGGGTCCCTTATGTCACCAAAAAAAGAAAAAGGAAAAAAATAAGTCACTTTAAAAAATGAATTATTCTTTTAATTTAGATTAGTAGCTAAAATCTGCCTCAAAACCTGCAGATAGAACCCTGCAGAGAAATTGATTGATAAACATAAGCAGGCTGAAAGGTTCCACAAGGACCCTAGAAGAAACACTGTTCCTCCTTAGTTTTGTTTGACTACTTGCTGGTGTGGTTGTTTGGTTTTTCTCTGTTTATTTGTTGTCTCTTGCTTTTCTTTCCTCTTTACTCCCCACCTTCATTTTTCCTTCTTTTTTTTTTTTCTTTTTAATTAGGTGCTGCTAGCTTCTCTCTTCTTTGATGTGCTTCTTCTTCAGTGATTTCCCATTCTCTGTCTATAGTCATTTTGCCTCCCAAGTTATCTATTCCCCTTCCTTCAACTTTTTACCTTCTGCTTTCTGTTGTAGTTCTTACACATCACATTTTTTCATTATCCCACAACTTAAGGGTATCAATTTGTATTCTATCTATTCTGTTTTCTTCTTTTCTTAATTAGTATTAATTTTTTACTTTCAGCCCTTCTTAACTCTTTCTCTCTCTCCTCATCATTCTAGCCTTCTAAATCATTATATATATATTCCTCTATTTGGTTTCCCAGTCCATTGTAGGTACTCCACTTTTTCCCCTATTACTCTACACTGCCTACATGACTTAAATATTCATTTCACTAATTCTTATCTGGCTCCTCTTTTAACTTTTATCAATATTATTATTATCTTTCTTCCTTTCTCACATCTTTCAATTACTCTGCCCTTAATCTTTTGCCTTCAAGGTAACATAGAAAGAAGCAAGGAAATAAAATAAGAAGAAAAAGTCTCAAAGAGAAAACTTAACACACACACAGAACCACCACATAATAAAACTCTAGAGCAGAGAGAGAAGCTAATCACCTGAATAAATCCATCAAGATAAAATGTTGACTAGAGGGCAACAAAAATTACAAACCACACTGAGAAACAGGAAGACATGGACCAGTCCAATGAAAAAATTAAAAACCATGAAGAGATGCAGAAAATTGAAAAACTAATCAAAGCTTTCCAAATAAATATCATGGACCAACTTAATGAAGTGAAGGAAGAGATTAAGGATCTAAAGAAGACACTGGGAGAATATACTGAAGAGACTGTAAACAAACTCAAAACGATAATGGATATGATGGTGATCAATGGCACAATGCAAGAAATTAAAAAAGACACTGGATTCCAAAACATCAGATTTGAACAGGCAGCAGTAGGAGTTAGTGATGTGGAAGACAATAGATCTGAAATCAAACAAATAGTAGAACAGATAGACAAAAAAATAGAAGAAATCCAGCAGGATTCAGGGATTTAACTGACAACACAAAATGCACAAACATATGCATTATGGGCATCCCAGAAGGAGAAGAGAAGGGAAAGGGAACAGAAGGAGTGCTGAAGGAAATAATGTCTGAAAATTTCCCAACCCTATTGAGAGAGATGGATGTGCAGATCCAGGAAGCACAGCACACCCTAAGCAGGATAAATCTAAACAGGGCAACTCCAAGACAATACTTGTCAAAATGTCCAATACTCAAGACAAAGAGAAAATACTCAAAGCAGCAAGAGAAAAGAGGACCATCACATACAAGGGAAGCACAATAAGATTAAGGGCTGATTTCTCATCTGAAACCATGGAGGAAAGAAGACAGTGGTATGACATAGTCAAAGTACTAAAAGAAAAAAACTTCCAGCCGCAAATTCTCTATCCAGCAAAACTGGCATTCAAAAATGTTGGAGAGTTCAAAATATTTACAGATAATCAGAAATTAAGAAAGTATGTCAGTAAGAAACCTGCACTTCAAGAAATACTAAAGGAAGTTCAACAAGTTGAAAGATAAAAACAAGGGAGAGAGAGTTGGAGGAGAGTTTAAAAAGCACTAAAAACACAAAAACAAAAACAAAACAACATATGACATACATTAACCCAAAGAAAATATGGCTGAAGTCAGAAATTCATTGCGAGTAATAACACTAAATGTTAATGGATTAAATTCACAACTCAAGAGACACAGATTGGCAGAATGGATAAAGAAATATGATTCATCTATATGCTGTCTACAAGAAACCCATCTTCGACCCAGGGATTCAAGGAGGCTGAAAGTGAATGGCTGGAAAATAATTTTACAAGCTAACAATATCCAAAAAAGGGCAGGAGGACCTATTCTAATATCAGACAAAATAGACTTTAAATGCAAAACTATTGTAAGAGACAGAGATGGACACTATATATTAGTAAAAGGGGTAACATCTCAAGAAGAGAGAACAATGATAAACATTTATGCACCTAATCGGGGTGCCCCAAAATACATGAGGCAAACTCTGGAAAAACTAAGTTGAGAAATAAATGCCTCTACAGTTATACCGGGAGACTTTAATACACCATTATCATCATTAGACAGAATATCCAGACAGAGAATCAATAAACAATGGCTCTGAACAATACATTAGAGGACCTGGACTTAATAGACATATACAGAACACTACAACCAAATACAGCAGGATTTACATTCTTCTTGTGTCCACATGGATCCTACTCCAAGATAGACCACATGCTATGCCACAGAACAACTCTCAATGGATCCAGAAAGATTGAGATTATACAAAGTAATATCTCTGACCACAATGAAATGAAATTGGAAATCACTAAGGGCCAGAGAAACAGGTTAGGGACAAAGATATGGAACTTAAACAACACAAACTTAGACAAACAGTGGGTCAAGGAGGACAACAAATAAAAAATGGGATGCAGCAAAAGCTGTTCTGAGAGCGAAGTTCATAGCCATAAATACATATATTAAAAAAGAAGAAAGAGCTAAAATTGAAGACCTGATTGCTTACTTGGAGGAATTGGAAAAACAACAACAAACTAAACCTAAAGGAAGTAGAAAGAAGGAAATAAAAAAGATTAGAGCAGAACAAAATGAAATAGAGAATAAGAAAGCACTGGAAAAAAATTAACAAAACCAAAAGCCTGTTCTTCAAGAAGATCAACAAAATTGACAAACCCTTAGCCAGACTAACAAAGAAAAAGAGAAAGCAGATGCAAATACACAAAATAAGTAATGAACAAGGGGATATCACTACTGACCCCACAGAAATAAAGCATATCGTAAGAGGATACTTTGAAAAATTATATGCCAACAAGAATTATAATTTAGAGGAAATGGACAAGTTTCTAGAAACTCACAAACAGCCTACATTAATGAATAAAGAAATTGATGAACTCAACAGTCCAATTACCAGCAAAGAGATAGAATCAGCCATCAAAAACCTCCCAACTAAGAAGAGCCCAGGACCAGATGGCTTCACAGCTGAATTCTACCAAACATTCCGAAAAGAGCTAACACCAATTATGCTTAAGCTCTTCCAAAAAATGGAAGTAGAAGGAACATTGCCTAACTCATTCTATGATGCCAACATTACCCTAATACCAAAACCAAACAAAGATACCACAAGAAAGGAAAATTACACACCCATTTCTTTAATGAACCTAGATGCTAAAATCCTCAAAAAATATTTGCTAATTGCATTCAACAACATATCAAAAGGATTATACACCATGACCAAGTGGGTTTCATCCCGGGTATGCAAGGATGGTTCAATATAAGAAAATCAATCAATGTAATACACCACATAAAGAGATTGAAAGAAAAAAAATCACATGATCATCTCTATAGATGTAGAAAAGGCATTCAACAAAATACAGCACACTTTCCTAATAGAAACAATGCAAAAGAGAAGAATAGAAGTAAACTTTCTGAATATGATAAAGGGTATATATGAAAAACCCAAAGCTAACATCATCTTCAGTGGTGAAATCCTAAAAGCCTTCCCACTGAGATTGGGATCAAGACAAGGATGCCCACTATCAGTACTCCAATTTAATATTGTCTTAGAAGTACTTGCTTGAGCACTGAGTCAAGAAAATGATATTAAAAGCATCTAGATGGGAAAAGAAGAAGTAAAAATTTCATTATTTGCAGAGGACATGATCTTATATGTAGAAGGCTCTGAGAAATCTACAACAAAGATTCTAGAAGTTATAAAGGAGTTCAGTAATGTCTCATACTAAAAGAACAATGCTCAAAAATCAGTAGCATTTCTGTACACCAATAATGAGCAATGTGAGGAGGAAATTTAAAAAATACCATTTACAATAGTAACTAAAAGAATCAAATACCAAGGAATGAATTTAACTAAAGATGTAAAGGACTTATACACAGAAAACTACACAACACTGTTAAAGGAAATCAAAGAAGACTTAAATAAATGGAAGAATATACCCTGTTCATGGATAGGAAGACTAAACATCCTCAAGATGCCTATCCTACCCAAACTAATCTACAGATTTAATGCAATCCCAAAAAAATTAACACTGTTTTTTTAAGGAACTGGAAAAACTAACTACAAAATATATTTGGAAAAGAAAGAGGCCATGAGTCACCAAAGACATATTGAAAAAGAAAAATGAAGTTGGAGGTATCACATTACCTGACTTTAAAACAGACAACAAAACTACATGGTATTGGCACAAGGAGAGAACTACTGACCAATGAAACCGAATTGAGAGTACTGATATAGATCCTCGCATACACAGTCATCTGATATTTGACAAGGTCACCAAGCCCACTCAGTTCAGAGAGAATGTCCTCTTTAACAAGTGGTGCTTGGAGAACTGGATATCCATATCCAAAAGAATGAGGGAAGAATACCTTCTCATACATTATACAAAAATCAACTCAAGATGGATCAAAGATCTAAATATAAGAGTCAAAACCATAAAGACCTTGGAAGATAATGTAGGGAAACATCGACAGGACCTTGTAATAGGAAATGGTTTCATGAACTTCATAACCTACCCAATGGGAGAAAATATTTGACAAACATATATGTGATAGGAGACTAATATCCTGCATATATAAAGAAATCCTACATCTTGAAAATAAAAAACAAAAAACCTATTGAAAAAATGGGCAAGTGATGTGAAAAGAAACTTCTCCAAGGAAGAAATACAAATGGCTAAAAAGCACATGAAAAAAATGCTCAACATCGCTAGCTATTAGGGAAATGCAAATCAAAACTACAATGAGATACCATCTTACACCCATCAGAATGGCAGCTATTTAAAAAACAGCAGTCTCTAAGTGTTGGAGAGGATGTGGAGGAATAGGAACACTCATCCACTGCTGGTGGGATTGTGTAATGGCCCAGCCACTGTGGAGGACAGTTTGGTGGTTACTCAGAAAACTAACCAGATCTTCCGTATGATTCAGCCATTCCACTGCTGGGTATATACCCAGAAGAACTGAAAGCAAAGACACAAACAGATATATGTGCACCAATGTTCATAGCGGTATTGTTCACCATTGCCAAATGTTGGAATCAGCCCCAGTGCCCATCAAGAGATGAATGGATAAGCAAAATGTGGTACATACATACAATGTAATATTACTCAGCTGTAAGAGGGAATAAAGTGCTAACACACAGAATAACGTGGATGAATCTTGAAGACCTTCTGTTGAGTGAAGCAAGCCAGGCATTGAAGGATGAACAGTATATGACCTCACTGATTTGAATTGAGGAAAGTGAGCAGTCTCTGATAACCATTATCTGAAAGATAGGTTAACTAGGAAGAGAAAGAGAAGAGTAGGTTGTGAGCCATCACCCATATGGACATAATCTACAGTAAAGTGATAGAGTATAGTTGCATATTGAAGGAAAGGACAGATGGGTAGTGATATTACTGGGTTCGGTTGTGCAGGGTTGACAGGTAGGTAGATTAGGAAGGGCAGGTTAGAATACCCAGGGCATGTAACTATGAATCTTGTCATCCAATGAGTCAAGACAAGGGAGTGTCATATGCCCCAGGGGGATGGGGAGGAAGGAACAGAAAAGATCAAACAGGGGGTATTTAGTGGTCATGGGAAATGTTTTTAAATACCTTACTGTAATGGACACAGGACATGGTAAATATCATCAAAAATTATTAAACTGCACCATATTAATTGTAAACTATACTGTGAATCATTGGCAATGTTTAGTAGCTATGCTTGACTATCTGTATAATAGTTATAACAATGCTACCATCCCCCCCCCCCAAAAAAAAAGGTTTTAATATGGGGTGAGGAAAGGGGAAGGAGGTTGGGTATATGAGAGTCTCTAGTATTCTGTGTGTGACTTTGCTGTGACCTAAAACTTCTTTGAAAATTAAGTGAAATTTTAGGCGACAATGGGGAATGAGAGGGGGAGGGTGCCATGGTACAGACTGGACACCCGATAATGCTGTGATAAAAGGAAAAAAATAATGAAAATAAATTTTTTTTGTTTTTTTCCCAGTTTTTGAATGTCCCAATCTGTTAACTATATTTTATTTTTCATTTTTTCCCCTGAGTTTCCATGTATTTTATCTCTTTCATTTAAGTTTATCATTATTATTTCATTTTCCTATTAATTTATTTGGTTATTATATGGGTTTCATTATCAAGGAAGGTTTAGATCACAGAAGGGTTACAATGGGGCTGCAGAGGAGAATTGGTGGCGGTGTCTGGGATGGGGGATTCATGGGAGGAAGTTCATCTGAATATACATGAAAGATATATAAAATTGTTTAAATGATCAAGGGATGGGGCATGGTCACAGTGGGTAGACAATTACTCAATAAATGAGGGAGTACTGAATTTCCAGCCTGGAGAGCTCTGCCATGTTTTCCAAGGGAATAGCAACAGTCCCCTGAGTGCAGAGGCAGTGTCTGGCAAAAGAGGATGGTCCACTAATAGGTTCTTGTTATTGATGACTAGACTTAGAGTCCTTGCTCTTGTAATTGAAACTTAGCCTACTGTTATGGAGTGCCTAAGTGTTGTGACCTGAGAACTTCCTTGTTCTAATGTGGACTCTCGCTAAGCCAAACTCAGTATATGAATGCATTACCTTCTCCCCAGTGTGGGACATGACTCCCGGCAATGAGCCTCCCTGGCAATGAGGGTTTACTACCTAGTACCAACTGGCAATGTGACTGGAAAAAGACCTTGAATAAAAAAGGGAAATGTAAAGGCAAATGAGTTCATGTGGCTAAGAGACTTCAAAGAGAGTCGGGAGGTCATCCCAGAGGTAATGCTTATGCACACCTCAGTAGGATCTCATAGAGCACCAAAGTGAATATCATCCCACAAAAAGGGGCTCCAGAGGGCTCGGGAGACACTCAGGTCCTATATAAGGAGGGATAGCTCCAGAGATTGATGCCTTATTAGTGAGCTCTACTTTGGAATCTGTGCTCTTGAGAGCTACAGAGTTGGACTCAAATAAGTCCTCCCTGCACATGGTCCATCGGTCCTTTCTATTCAAACCTATATGTGATACTGGAGTTCGTGGATGTACTTCCAAAGACTGGAGCCTCTGGCCTGCCCATGTGCCTGCTGTGCCTGTAATCTTGGTGGAGCTGCAACTCCTACTCTACAGCTCAATGGACTCACCCAAGTCACCTGGTGAGGAGACGATGATGGACAATGCCCATCCCAGGGAACAGAGAGAGCCTGCAGCTGCAGACAAGATAGTCCCATCCACCGTTTCCATGGGATATAAGCCCCCTCTCACTTGGAGGTGGAGTGGACATCACCATCCCAGACTCCTCAGGATTATGGGAAGAGCTATGGGCTAGAGTCAACTTAATGGTATTCTGTTGTAGACATATTGTGATTCAAGCAATGGAAGAAATTATAACTGTGAGGTGGAGCCAATGGCCACTAGACGCTTTCGTGGCAGGGAAGAGAAAATCACTTGTAATACAGGGGCTTTTTCAGGACTTGGGACATTTTCAGGACATTACAATGACAGATATAGGCCATTTTACATCAGCTTATACCATGCAGAACTGTGTGGGAAAGAGTTTGGTCCACAATGTGAACTATGGTCCATGCTTAGTGGCAAAGACCCAGGATGTCTATATCCATTGCAGGTGATGTGCCCCAATAATGAAAGATGTTTATGTGGGAAGAGGGAACATGGGAATCCCTGTAATTTTTGTGTAACATTTATGTAATCCAAGCATCTTTTAAAAAATATATATATAAAAAAATAACGTTTACATAAGCAAATGTACATATATGCATATATATTTATATATCATTTTACAAATATTGGTTTGTATTGTGAAATTTTTGAATTTTACTCACAATAAAAAAAAATTAAATTGGAGATTCCTTCTTGAGAAAAATATTTCTTGATTTGTACATCCATTATTCTTGACCTTTTTATTGTCTTTGTTGGGCTATACTTTAAGAAGAAGTTATTTTTCCAACTTTTACCTCACAGTGGCCATGCCACCTTCATTGTCATTCAGGATATATGGCATGTTTAAATAAATCATTTAGCCTGTAATTATTGTGGGAAATTACCATGTACATGAAATCACCCATTATTCATGCTAGATGCATGATATTGTATTTCACATCCTAAGAATCCAATGTGATTTTAATTTTGGATTATTAAAAGCAGTTTTCTTTGTCAATAAAGGGGATCCTTATGCCTTATGTGTTTTAGCAGTTATAAATTCACACACAAGATCTGTTAATGTCATCATTTATTTTTATTAAATTAAGGAGTTTTCAAATTAATACTCATAAAAAACATTTTATGAATCTCTACATTTGTAGACTTATCAGTATTTAACAATCCATCAAAATGTATTGAAATGGAATTATTGTAGCAAAATATATGAATGTTTACATAATCTTTGGTAACTATTATCAAGCAACCTTCAAATTTGACTTTATCTGAATTTATTAGAATTATTTTAATTATAAAATAAATGTATTTCCATATTAAACATCCAAAGTTTACAATAGCTTAGAGGGTGAAATATAAAATTGACCTTTCAAAACTTACTATTTCCCAATCCCACTCCCCAGAGGTAACTGTTAATTCCTTACATAATATAACAGATTTTTCAGATTATACATTTACATAGTATTTGTTTTAATATCTCTTTCTACATACATGTGGTATCAATATTCTCCATATTTCTACAAATATATGGATATGGTATAGTTTTCTAATGAAAACAAATGTGGAATATTATGTTCTCTGCTTTATTAGTAAAGTGAAATCATGATACACATTTTTTTAAACCCTGGCGATAGTATACTGTCTCTTCATATTTTTCTTCTATATATTATCCATCTGATTTATATATGATGTTTGCAAGTCAGTTTTTTCATATCTTTAAGTTTTGAACTTTTCCCATTTTTTTCTTTTCATTTTTATAGAGTTCAGATAATTACATTTTTTACTTAAGTCAACATATTTATTTTCCATATGTTTTTTTTTAGTATTGATCTCAAATGATCTGGATTTTATTTTCATATGAGTTTAAGATACTCTTCCTTTTTTCTGACTAATCAGGAATCCATCAATGGATCAATAATACTATCAATTGAGTTATATATTAGCAAAAACCTGCTCATATCTGCTGTGGCTGAGAGGAAAGATGTCATCAACTTCTTTACAATCGAATTCAAGGGATAAAATACTTCAAGATAAGATCATAATCACTCAAATGAGAAAGAAGTGGAGTTATGTTTTTAAAATTGTAAAACTGAAGTTTCCAACTCTGATGGAACTTGGGTATTCAATAAGCTTATACTAGATTTCTCTGTTGAAAATGTTTCAAAAATAGTAACAAATTCTCCATATATTCTAATAAAACTACATGATCACAATAAAACTGAAAGATTTTTGAAGTCCAGCTTCAATAACATTAGTTCAAAGTGTTAACACTAGTTATATTATGAAAACTAGAAGCACAGAATCGCAGTTCCAAATATCTCTGAAAGTATTAAAAAATGATTTAATTATAATAGTTTCAATACATTTGGTTCCAAAGGAAGTTAAAGACAAAAAGTTGGTGTCCTTGGCTGTAAGGAAAGGAGGGCTATTTTTAGTTTAGTTTTTTTTTTTTTAAGTTTTCATGTATTTTATCTCTTACATTTAAACTTATAATTATTATTTCATTTTCCTATAAATTGTATTTGGGTATTATATTGGCTTCATCTTTAAAGAAGCTTTGAATCACAGAAGGGTTACAACTGGAGTGGGAAAGGATCATTGGTGGAGGGTGTCAGGAATGGGGGCTTCATGGGAGGAAGTTCACCTGAACATATATAAAAGGTGTATAAAATTGTTCAAAGGCTCACAGGGCATGGTCACAGTGGGTGGAGAATCGCTTATAAAGGAGAGAATACAGACCTCCCATCCTGGAGAGCTCTGCCACATTCTCCAAGGGAGCAGCAACAGTCCCCCAAGTGCAGGGGTAGTGTCTGGCTAAGCAGGATGATCTACTGATGGGTTCTTGTTATTGATAACTAGCTTTATGAGTCTTTGCTTTTGAAACTGAAACATCCTATTGTTATGGGGTGCCTAAGGGTTGCCTCCTGAGAGCCTCCTTGTTGCTCAAATGTGGCCTCTCTCTAAGCAAAACTCAGCAAATGAATGCATTACTTTCCTCACAGCATGGGACATTGACTCCCGGGGATGAGCCTCCCTAGCAACAAGGGATTACTACCTAGTGCCTACTGGCAATACAACTGGAAAAAGACCTTGAATAAAAGGGGGAAAAAGTAAAGACATATGAGTTCATATGGATAAGAGATTTCAAAGTGAGTCAGGAGGTCATCCCAGAGCTAACGCTTATGCATATCTCAGTAGGACCTCATAGGCTTCCAATGTGGATATCACTCCTGAGGGCTCTGGAGATACCCAGTCCTATATCAGGGCATATAGCTCTTGAGCTTGGCACCTTATCAGTGGGCCCTAGTTTGGAATCTGTGCTGCTGAGAGCTATAGAGTTGGATGAAAATATGTCCTCCCTGGACCAGGTCCATCAGTCCCTTCTATTCAAATCTATATGTGGTGTTGGAGTTTGTAGGTGTACTTCCAGGGACTGTAGTCTTTGGCCTGCCCATGTGCCCACTGGGCCCAGAATCTCAGTGCAGCTGCAACTCCTACTCTACAGCACAATAGACTCACCCAGGACATCTGGTGGGGAAATGATGATGGACAACGGCCATCCCAAGGAATGGAGAGAGTCTGCAGCTGCAGGCAGGATAATCTCATCCATCTTATCCATGTAATATAAGCCCCCTATCACTTGGAGGTGAAGTGGCCATCACCATCTCAGGCTCCTCAGGATTGGGGGGAGAGCTATGGACTAGAGTGAACTTACTGGTATTCTGTTATAGACATATTGTGATTCAAGTAATGGAAGAAATTACAAAATTAATGTGGAGCCAGTGGCCACTGGATGCTTTGGGGGCAGGAAGAAGGTAAAGCAATTGTAATATGGGTGTCTTTTGGGGACTTGGGAATTATACTGAGTGACATTGCAACGTCAGATATAAGCCATTTTACATCATCATGTAACTTGCAGAACTGTGTGGGAGAAAGTGTGGTCTACAGTGTGAACTATAGTCCATGCTTAGTGGCAAAGGCTCAGAATGTGTATATCCATTGCAAGTGGTGTGCCACACTAATGAAAGATGTTTATGTGGGAGATTATGGGAGG
The DNA here is from genome assembly GCA_026826555.1 of Tolypeutes matacus. Taxonomy (NCBI): domain Eukaryota; kingdom Metazoa; phylum Chordata; class Mammalia; order Cingulata; family Chlamyphoridae; genus Tolypeutes; species Tolypeutes matacus. Next base: position 1,416,406 of record JAKSZT010020697.1, read on the forward strand.
TGTGGGAGGTGGAGCATATGGGAATCCCTATAATTTTTGTGTAACACTTATGTAATCAAAGTATCTTTTAAAAAATAAAAATATACATATTTTAAAAAAGCAAATAAGCAAAAAAAATGTTTGTGAGGGGAGAAAAGCATGGATTGCTTTAGGTATACATAGAGATGAGGAGAAGTTTATCTTCTCTTTGGGGACTTCACTCTTCTTAAATCAAAAAGTTATTCATGTTTGTTTTGTAAGTTCACAACTTTTACTATACACTTATTTTTTTATGTCTGTTCATGTATAAATGATACACCAATAATAATATTAATAATAATAATAATAGGCTGGGTTGAGGAAAATACACCAATTGTAAGTTATTTTGGTAAGGAATAATATTTTGAAGATGCTTTTTATTCATCAGTTAAAAATGTTTCATAACAATGCAAAGTATTGTTGGTAAGGTGAGGTATGAGAGCCCTGTATGATGTTATGTTTGTTTGTTTAATAAGTTCACAATTATTACTGTACACTTATTGTTTATGTATGTTTATGTATGAGTGATATACTTCAATAAATTTTAATAGAAAGGTGATAGAGGTAAATTTGTGGACAGAAAATGGACAGCCACAAAGGTCAGGTCATCCAATTTTATTTTTTAAAAAGCAAAGAGAAAATTTGAGGACATGAAGATAGGAAATCAAAACTTTAGCAATTGTATGATTTATCTCTGAGCAATACCACCTCATAGTTTTATCATTTAATACAGTCACTATTTCCTAATACTCTTGTACTATCCTACAACTTTGATTTGGGTTGGCATCCCAGTATGGAGGATACTATTTTCTATTCTCTAACATCTTTAATTGCCCTTTCTACCTGTTTGAATTTTAATAAGTCCAAATTAATCTGGCCTCAGATTTTTAAATTTGTGCCAAGTATTCTCCTTTTTTCCCTAGAAAATGAACATCTACCTCCATCCCCTATATATCTATATAACTATGAGCTTTATTAAATCTGCTGAATTGAATAAGATGGTTCTAAATTATATATTATTCATGACTATTACCTTGTAATCAATAAAGATTTTCTCTCTCCGTTGCTTTATTTGACCTGCACATTTTTTTGTGTAATGTGTAATCATTTGTCTTGTTCACTTATGTACAGTTTGACATTTGTTACAGAGTCTGTTTAATAAAGTTGTGCTAACACTAGGACAAAATGTTATTAGTTAGCTGTTCCCTCTGACACCCACACTACATGTCATATAAAACATCAAATTCCAACCATTCATGTGAATTGCATCCTCAAAAGGAGAATTCATGAGGCAGCTGAGAAGGATGCTTCACATTCTATCCTTTTCTCAAAATCAAGTTTTGTAAACTTTATTGTTGGACAATTAATAAAGTGGAAAACAAGATACATCATAAATGATATTAACGTGTTTAAGGGCAGAAAACAAATGAAGTCAGAGAAGGAGAGAGAGTGGAATTGTAGTGAGCAGAGGAAAGATGAAAAAGAGAATGTTTACAAGGGTAATTAGACCAAAATTTCATCACAGACGTCAGCTTCTTTTCCCCTGACCCCCTGCATTATCACTTTCTCCCAAATCAGAGAAGGGGCACAGTTGTGGGACATGAGCAATGGTCATCATGGGTCTTTAAAACCAAAACAATGGTGTAAAAGTGTGGTTCTATCTTATAGCCAGTCCATGAAATATCACTGCTAACCTTAAACTCTTCAAATGAGGGGACCCCCAAGAATAGAAACTGCTAGGCTGGCCTCAGAACCATGGTATTGTTTACACTCTCTTTTGAGAAGAAAGGCTTGTGAAAAACAGTGTAATTTTACTCTGAGGCCAGGGAAGTCTTGGGAATCAAGGAAAACTGTAACCCTCCATTTTGGAAACACTCTCCAAGGACATCATCTTTTCTGAAGAGAAAGACTGAGTTTAGAATCCATCAAGTCAGTCTTGAGGAGGCACCATGAAAACTATATTTCAGACAGATTGAAAAACTTACCTCAAGAGCAAATAGATGTCTTCCAATAAGTATATTTTTTATATCTTTAACTTTAATTTACTTAAAAGGTAGATCATGAAGTCTGGATAAAATATGCAAACTATATTTCATTGCAACTTTGTGACATTTTCTATTACAGGAGCTTATGTGAAGTGGGAAGTTTAAGAAGAGAGGGGGTTCCTGTTTTTTGCCCAGCATCACATTTCCTCCTCAGGAGCAATGGGTTAGACAAAACAACAGGGTATATGGTGCAGGAGTGGGTGTGTGAAAACAGGGAAAGTTTCTCAATACAGATTCTGAAGACTTCCTTAAGGAAACAACTACTCCTGTGCTCTGAGAGAGAAACACCTCTGAAGCAAGCTCTGTTCCCACAAGTTCTCCTTTGTAAAAGTGTAACTTAATGTTTCATTTTCTTACTGTATTGGATATTTATAGTAATTCTCACAAAAGCTTACAATGTTGAAGGCAAGTTTTTACATTCAATGGCCACAACAACACTATTTCTCCATATGCAATCCCAGAGGATTCTCCAATGAGCAACTCAGAGTGTCAGTGCCAAAGAAATCCTTGGGGTCAGTTAGTGAAACTGCAACCCACTGTCAAATGCAGGTGAGGAAACCTCATTCCCTTCTCATTATTTGCTTAAGCAAGTCTCTAAGAGTGATTTGAAAGTCTTTAAGCTAGTTAAAGATGTATATAGGTGAAATATGTGTGGTAGACTTGAGTACTGGCTCTGCCACATACTTGTGTACAAATTTAAGTCAGTATCTTAATCACTTTAACTTGCAATTTCCTTTTTTGTAAAATGTAACTAAATTTTTATTTGGCATTATTAATATTAAATTCTCTCAATTCTAATCCCATATATAGTTTTATATCAGTGTAGAAAGGAGAGGAGAAAGATAAAAGGTAAAAGAAGTATTGAATACTAGTCTTTAGTATTTCTTTTAGTTTTTAAAGATTTTTTCTGAGGGTATATGCTCTTCTACTGTTAGGGAATAAAGTTTGATTTTTGCTTATAATGTGGTTGCAAGCCATTAAAGTTGGGAGAGATTAAATAAGAAAATTACTTTCCTACCTAGGAAACAAATTACTACTTAGAATATATTTCCTGTTTGGTACGCCACTGACTGCTTGATACATGTGATGATGATGTAGATCAGGGTGGGACTGGGGAAGAGAGGTGAGAGATAGAAATGGAGATGGGATAATGACATGAATAGAATGTACCATGCTATGCAAATTTTACTGAAGGGCCTAGTATCAGCCAATAATCCCAAGTGTCCCAGAAAAACTTCTTGGAGAAAATCATGGCCCAGCACCTGACCTTTTTCGTTAGAAATGGACTGGAAGAATCTTGAGGAAGGTTTATGGCAAGTCACATAATGCTTCTGAGCCTCAGTTTCCCACCAATTAAATGGGAATAATAAGGCTTAACTTTAAAAAGTCTCTGTAAAGACTAAGAAAACATAACATATGTATAAAAAAGGTTACCTGGCTCAGATAAAGTGATGAAAAATATTTACATATTCTTCTTCATCCTCCTGAAATATGTGAGTCCAAGGGAAGGAAATAGCTCATGAACCTCACCCAGGTAATAACACAAGTAAGCTTAGAATCCAAATCTCTTAATGGCCAATTTCAAGTGCTTTTCCTTAAAAACAAAGTACAGTAATGCCATAAGCTTCCTTGGCCTGGGAAAGAAGAAAGCCAATGAAAGAGATCTGACGTCACACTTTCCAGTTGGGAGACATTAAACTAATTCCCAGGCTGAGGCAATGATCAATCTTCTCGGTTAAATTGGGAAAATTTTGCAGACAGTGGTTTTCTAGGATTTCATTGAACTGCCTATAGGAAAGATGCTGGGTCAGTGGTTGCTTGATGTTCCTTCAATCTCTGAGGTGAATTGATCATGAGAGATCATTAAATATTCATTGTACATTGAATGACTGGGTTATCTAACTGGACTCCAGTTTCTGTCAAAGCACTGTCAGTGTTTTCTTGAAACAGTTAAGTGTGATCATTCAATCATGGTAACTTTAAACTTTGAAAGAGATGATAACTGAGGTTTGAACTATTTTGAGTTTGGTGCATCTTTTCCTCATGTATAATCTTAGGATAAATTGGAGCTTACTTCAAACTCTGACCATTAAGATTGTACCATACTAAGATGAAGTGATGAAGAGTAATTTAAAAACTCTAGCCAAATTCAAATCCAACTAAAAAGATGAAAAATTGTTGTAATAGACAATTTTATTGGCATCAAAAATAACTTCAGAATAAAAATCAGATCACTGAGAACAACATTTTTTTTTTTTGGCAGGAGATGGGAGAAAGAATGTTGAAAGGGGAGTAAAAAGAAGAATGGAAAAAGAACCAAGGTATTATTTACTATTTTAATTTTTAGTGTAGATGATAAAATTAAATAGTATATGAATTTATTTGAAACACCAGAAGGCCAAGGATTTGAATATCAGTGCAGGCAAAGTACAACAATGGGTGCAAGTGGAATGTGAAGGATCAAAGACATTGAGAACACAGAAAGGCAGCTGAAAAGTAAAGAAAATTTGTATCACAAATTCAGAATTCAGGCTACCCCAGTTAGAACGCCTCAAAGCTTCCAGTTCAAGATAGAAGGGTAGAGCAAGGGCTTGTAAATAATAACATATTGGTCATAGTCTAGGCTTTGAAGACAATCACCTGTACCCCAGCAAAGAAGTGTTCAGCAAAGAGGGTCATGCAGCCATTAAAGTAGATGGTTTGCCTTTCATAGGTGAAGTTCACATGTATTTTTGGGGTGATGACAGAGTAGAAATATACATTCAGGAAGGACAGAAATGTAAAAAAGAAGTACATGTGAGAGTCTAGAAGTGCCAGGATGCTGACAATGGTCACCACAATCAGCAAGTTATCCTCAACCTTTGCAATGTAGCACACACAAAAAACATACAACAAATTCTATTTTCTGAACATTTGCATTATGTGAAAAACTCAGGAGGATAAATTCAGTTATGGTAGCTTTAATTTAACATAATTTCAGTGGAAAAGTTGAAAGCTATTACAGTGACCTTGTAATATCTGCCCTTAAGAGAAAGAAATATTCATCTCAGAAGAATTTATGGTATTATCATAATCATAAACAGATTGGTGTATCTATATCCAAAATTATCTTAAGTGTTTCTTTTGTCACTGAGAACACAAAATTTGTTGAAGGTAGTAATGGGAAGACAGGCAGAGTTGAGATGGAGATAAATTATTATGAATTTAAAAATAGCTAGACTTTCAGTGTGGGGGAAAAGAAAGATCCATATTTGGTTCGGTGACAAATAGTTTTTTTCTTAAGTGCCACTCTGTCCATTTAGGAGATGCTTCATGGAGAAAATTGGTGAGAAGAATTCTGAAGTCATAGCTAAGCTTTGAGGAAAGAACAATTTATTAATGATACCTCCTCCAGGAGTGAATTTCATGGCCAAAACTTTAACCATTGATCAGGAAACATTATCTACAAATAAAAGAAGAAATAACACACAGTTTAAGAGCACTTGGAAACCACGCCTACTATTTCAAACATTTCTTTAAAAGTCTGAACTCTATTGGGACTTTAAGATGAGCTGATTTATCCCTGTGGCAGTTTGAGTTTATACAAGAATTCCAAAAATAGAAAGGTTAGTTTTGTAAACTAATCTATACTTCTGGGTATGATGCACTTTGATTGTATTAGATTCATCTGAGATATCTTTGATTAAATTACCTGCTTAGATTAGGGTTATGATTTGACCATGTTAGGAAAACATGACTCAGGTTGTCTGCATCCTTGGTAGGCTTAAATAATGGACACTCACTCAAGAAGACAGACCAGAAGAGAGCAAGAGCTCTGTCATATTTGATCCTGTGGCCCCAAGGAGAGATGAGCCATTCACCTATAGTTTGCAGCTGAGGAGATCAGAGAGCTGAGCAGCTGAGAAGGCCCAGAAAAAAATTAGCCCCATGGCAGATAATGATATAGGAAGCCCTGAGACATCAAGCAGAGATCGACTGCCATTTTGCTTCAACATGTGGCTGATGGCTTTGGTGAGCAAGTACCTATTATGGTGCCCTGAGTTGGACTTTCCACAGCCTTGGGACTATAAACTTTTAACCCAAATAAATACCCTTTATAAAGCCACAGATTTCTGGTACTTTGCATCAGTACCCCTTTGGCAGACTAATACAATCCCTTATAATATAGAAAGATTTGTGGGAAAGTACCTAGCTCTAAGTTTATACATAACATGTATGTCCTAAGTGTCATGTTGCTTTTGTTTTCATTCATCATTTTAATAAAAAGAACTAGAGCTTAGAAAACTAACAGTAACTCCCTCATACTGTTCTCCTGATTAATAAATAATGCAAGAATATCAATTGTTCAGTGCCTATGCCTAGGAAATAGTCAATGTTAGATCACATTATCTCCATTTTACTGGTAGGAAACTCATACTTTGAAGAGTTAAACAAATAATGATGGTGGATCTGTTATTTTAACACAGAACCTCTGGCTCCCACACGAAGTCCTTTCCACTGGTCTAAAAGGAAAAGGATAGGAATGTTTACTTTCTACAGTCTCCACCTACATCTAATGGTTAAAGCATTCTGATTCCTTTATTCTTGTATGAACTTATGAACAAGGACTCCAGGTGAAGGAGACAGGAAATGATTTAGAATCACAAGGTAATAGCCCCATTATTTATGTATGCAAATTGGCAACAACTACATAGGTAAGGAGTAGGAACAAAATGATGAATATAAGTCAGAGTCTTAAGACTTTGTTATTTGCCTATTTTTTCAATAATGTGACCCAAATTGATCAAGCACAGCTGTTCATGGTAAATGTTTCTAAATTATATGGCTTTTTTTTTTTTTTGCAGAATAGAGATGTTCATATATAGCATACCTGTTCATCTTACAAAATTATGATTAAGGTCAAATTAGAAACTGTGAAAACATTCCTTATGATAAAGTGCTCTTATAAATTATAGTTATTATTCTCTCATTTTATTTATTTATTTTTATAAGATAGATTTTTTATTGAAGTGTATCATTTATACATGAACATACATAAACAATAAAAGTTGTGAACTTACAAAATAAACATACATTACATCATACAGGGGTCCCATACATCACCCCTCCACCAACACCTTGCATTATTGTGATACATTTGTTACAAGCTATAGAAAAGCATTGTCAAAATATTACTAACTATAGTCCATATATTACATTTGGTGTATTTTTCCCTCAACCCACCCTATTTAAAAGAGGTAGACATCAGTATTGTCAAACTCTCTTGTGCATTCAAACTAGGCCCCCATTAACCTGCTTGGTGCCCCTCCAATTGAGTTATTGGCTAGGTCAGTGACTGTAACCCTTAACACAATAAAAGTACTTACCACATCTCTGGACATGCCCCTGAAGTGGATGGAAAGTATGTTGTTGTTCTGGATGCCTACAGCAGCCAGCAATGGGTTGACATATACAGATTTACAATGGACATTGCATCCAGACTGGCTCTGTTTCAATGGTAATTGCCTTTAAATCCTATATGTTGTCCTAGATGGGATTACAGAACAGAAAAAATGACAATAGTGGAAAAACTATGGATACATGAATAAAGTCTGGAGCTTTGCCAACAGGAATGTATTAATGTTAATTTCAAAATTTTGATGAGTGTAACCATGGTGATGTAAGATGTTACAATCAGGGGATTATTGGTGAGGAAGATAAAAGAACTTTTCCTAATATCTTTGCTACTTTTCTCTAAATATAAGCACACGTTTAAAATATGTTTAATGCAGTTTATAACATATCAAATGAACTTAACTATTTTTAGTACTTTGCCTTTTACTTTTACATCTTTACCATGATTACATCAATTAATGTGTATTTTACTTTAGCAATATAGTAAAAACAATATGTTCTTTATTATTTTATGAAAACCTAAGATTCCCAATGGAATTAAATGTTATTGTGGGAAGGAAGTGTACAGCTTGTGGAAAATTACACTCTACAATATCACTTGTACATTATTTTCCTGTGAGAAAATCTGTCACACTTGTGCTCTAGGGCATGCAGGAAGCTATGTGTTGCCTGCTGAGTTTCCCTTAATGAAGGGGAGCCAAGGACCCACTGGACCTCCATATCTGGATTTGAACCCAGCTGTTTATGAGTATGGTGTCCATGTTCTTAATCATTTCATAGCTTTGTCTCTTCTGCTTTGAACTTTGGCTAAACTGATCACTGCTGGATAATATGTTTCTTAGTATTACTTTTTAATTAATGATTGATGACTAACCCAATGACTTTATTGGGTTTGTTTTATTTTCTGATTTTCTGGGTGACAGCCTGTAGCTGTATATGGAGTTCATGATTCACATAAATTTTATTAATACCTAAAACACTTGGAATATAATAGAATTGATTGTTTTAATGCAAGCACAAAACTATCAACATGGATTTGCATATTTGTTAGTTTTATTAATCATTGTAACTTATTTTGGTAATTCTAAGTGGCAATCATAAAAATCAAGTTATTGATAATTCTCACAATAAACCCCACTATTCTTTTATTTATCTATTTAAAAAATTTAAAATTATATAAGCTATATAATTGATATGATTCTGTTAAAGGTGCAAATGAAGACACAAACATCCTTCAAAGTGGAGTCTACCTACAGAAAATGAAGTCAAAATTTGAAGTAATTTTGTGGATGACTCATGGAAAAGCTTTCTGTGAATATGGGAGCTGTCCTTCAAAAATGAGGGCGAGGTCAAAGTCTTCACAGACAAATTAAACCAATAAAATATATTACCAAAAGACCAGATTTGTAAGAGATATTAAAGGGTGTGCAACAGCCTGAAAGGGAAAAACAAGGGTGAGAGATTTGAAGAAGAGTTTAGAAATGAAGATTATTAGGAAGGGTAAACTAAAGGATAAGAAGGCAGACAATAGAATGGTATGACAACAGAGAAACAAAGGACAAAATGGAAGAAGCAAGTAATGCCTTTGCAGTAATAACACTGAATGTTAATGGATTGAACTCCAATCAAAAGACATAGACTGATAGAATGAATTAAAAAAATATATAAGCCATCTATACATTGTCTACAAAAGACCCACCTCAGATGTAAGGATGCAACCAGGTTAAAAGTGAAAGGTTGGAAAAGGTATTCCATGCAAATATTAACCAAAAATGATCAGGAGAATACCAGACAAATGTCAAATAACAATATTATAGTATATGAACAATAATTACTCAGTGTAAATAGAAAGTTGTTCCTGTGATCAGTATTCTGTATGTTTCTTCATACAAAATAAACACTAGCTTTTAATTGAGAAGGACTGCAGAAGAAATATTTTCTGGATACTTCATTTTCCTTTAACCCTTTCTTATTCATACTCTTTAATGAAAATAATCCATCTTCATCAATAATGATTTAACATGACTACTGTTGGAAAAGATTTTGAGTTTTTCTGCCTCATAAAATAATGACTTGGCATGTTATTTCTTGTAATTCATTCCAATAAGATGTGAAGAATTGCCAAATAGGAATTTGATTATCTAGAAAGAATTATGGCCTAAATGGAAATTAAACAACTAAACCTATAATTTCTTTCTTTCTTAGAGATGATTATGTCCAATAGTTAGAGCTGTAATATAAAAATTAGAATTATGTTGTAATTAATTTCTATTATATTAGTATTATTTAACTGTTTGTTGCTATATTATCTATGTCTTATAATTGATTATATTAAATCTAACCTGGCCTTGCACTCTCTTTTAAAATTTGTAATTTCTTTCAATCTATTTTTCTATTTATTTTACAATAAAGGTCTTTTGAAGAGCTAAATAAAAGCCATTGATTATACACTTTGAAAAGGTCATATGATATGTGAATATGTCTTAATAATACTGCTTAATAAACAAATAAATGTAAGAATAGGCAGAAATAGTAGCTACATACGGCAGGGGAAGCAGAGATTGAGAGGGGAGGAATTTCCTTGTTTGTCTGTTTGTTTTTTAATACTATTATTATTGAAATAATGAAAGTATAAAATTACTCAAAAATTAAATGTTTATCAAAAAGAAAAATGAAGGTAACTGATCAGTTTCTGCTATCAAAAAGATAGCAATATGGATTTGGGGTAGGTGGTAGAGTTGGGATTTAATAGTTAGTTAATGGAACACCTATTAAAATGACAGGAATTGTCTGAAAAACTATTTTGAAACTCTGGCAACCAGAATAACACTGTACCTCATTCAGGGAAGAGCAGGAAAAAGTGGCTGATAAGTTAAGGTAAAGAAGTGTGAATTGCTCTCTCTTTATGACAACTACCTTTAGCTGGTCTCACAAAGAAAAAAAATACAGAGGATATAAATAAAAATAATTAGAAATTAAAAAGGGGATATTATACCAACCCACTGAAATGAAAAGGACTAGAAAAGGATGTTTTGAACAATTGTACACAAATAAATTATATAATCTAGATGAAATGGGCAGATTCATAGCAACATACAAACTAACTACATGTACTACAGAAAAAATAGAAGATCCCCACAAACCAATTACCAGCAAAGAGATTGAATTAGTAATCAAAACCTCCCAGGATCAGATGGCTTCACAGGGGAGTTCTGCCAAACTTTCCTAGAAGACTGTAGCAGTTTGGCAGTTTGATATAGTTACAATTTCCAAAAATAGATATTGGATTATGCTTGTAAACTCATCATGATTAGGACATAATCATAACTAAGCTGGGCATGATTAAGTTATGATTAGGACTTTGATTTGACCACATCAGTAGGGCATTGAGCCCCACCCCTTGGTGGGTGGGGAATCAAAGAAAAAAGACATGGCACAGGACAGAGTTGGGGTTATGAGTTGGAGTTTTGAGTTGGGGTTCTGATGTAGAGTCTTGAGCTGAAGCCCCGGGAAGTAATCATACAGAGGAGCTTGGTCATGAAGAAGGAGAGAAGGCCCCAGGAGAAGAGATGAGCCATTCAACTGACAGTTCACAGCTGGCCTTGTGGAGAGAGGCAAAGGCTAGATAGCCTCAAAATCAACAGCTGACCTTGTGGAGGAAACAGAGGAGCTGAACCTAGAGAGAAATAGAGCCCTGGGAAAAGAGGCACCCAAGAAGCCTGATCCCTGGCAAACATCAGCAGTTGTCTTGCTCCAATATGTGACAACAGACTTTGGTGAAGGAAGAAACTTATGCTGTATGGCCTGGTAACTGTAAGCTTCTACCCCAAATGAATACTCATTATAAAACCCAATTGATTATTGGTATTTTGCATCAGCACCCCTTTTGGCTGACTAATACAGAATTTGGTACCAGAAATGAGGTAGTACTTTTGCAAACACCAAAATGTTGGAATGGTTTTATAAATGAGTGAGGGGTATTTTTGGAGGAATTGTGAGATGCTTGATAGAAAAGGCCTAGATTGCTTTGCAGAGATTGTTTTTCTTATTTTATTTTATTTTTTTTATTTTTTATTGGGGGTAAAAATCAAAATTTTCACAATACATACCAATATTGGTAAAATGATATATAAATATATATGCATATATGTGCATTTGCTTACATAAATGTTATATATATATTTAAAAGGTGCTTAGATTACCTAGATATTACACAGAAATTACAGGGATTCCCATGTTCTCCACCTCCCACAACATTCCACACAAACATCGTTCATCAATGTAGCATATCACCCGTAATGGATATACACATCCTGGGGCCTTGCCACCAAGCACAGACCACAGTTCACATCGTAGACCACACTCTCTCCCACACAGTTCTGCATGGTATATGCTGATGTAAAATGGTCTACATCTGTCACCGCAATGCCACTCAGGACAACCCGCAAGTCCCGCAAAAGCCCCTGTTTTTCAACTGCCCTTCCCCTCCTTGCCCCGAAAGCGTCCAGTGGCCACCAGCTCCACCTCACTGTTATAATTTCTTCCATTGCTTAAATCACAATATGTCTACAACAGAATACCATTATGTCCACTCTAGTCTATAGTTCTTCCCCCAATCCTGAGGGGACTGAGATGGTGATGTCCACTCTACCTCCAAGTGAGAGAGGGCTTATGTCTCATGGATACGTTGGATGGGACTATCTTGCCTGCAGCTGCAGGCTCTCTCTGTTTCCTGGGATGGACATTGTCCATAATCGTCTCCTCACCAGGTGACTTGGGTGAGTCCATTGAGCTGTAGGGTAGGAGTTGCAGCTTCACCGAGGTTCCAGGCACAGCTGGCACATAAGTAGGCCAGAGGCTCCAGTCTCTGGAAGTACACCTAAAACCCCCAGCATCACATATAGGTTTGAATAGAAGGGACTGTTGGACCATGTGCAGGGAGGACTCATTGGGTCCAACTCTGTCACTCTCAGCAGCACAGATTCCAAAGTAGAGCCCACTGATAAGGCATCAATCTCTGGAGCTATCTTCCCTTACATAGGACCTGGGTGTCTCCAGAGCCCTCAGGAGCCCCTCTGTGTGTGGTGATATCCACTTTGGTGCTCTATGAGATCCTACTGAGGTGTGCATAAGCATTACCTCTGGGATGACCTCCCGACTCTCTTTGAAGTCTCTTAGCCACATGAACTCATTTCTCTTTACCTTTTCCCCCTTTCATTCAAGGTCTTTTTCCAATCATGTTGTCAGTTGGCACTTGGTATTAATCCCTCGTTGCCGGGGTGGCTCATCCCCGGAGTCATGTCGCACATTGGGGGGAAGGTAATGCATTCATATTCTGAGTTTGGCTTAGAGAGAGCCTGCAGCCATTTTCTTGACAGGTACCATCTTGGAACCAAGGTCCCTGCCACAGGGCTGGGGATAATGTCATTTGTGCAAAATCTGAAGTGACCTATAAGGGAGAAACTAGGACAGGGCCCAAGAAGTTGAGTCCAAGATAGGGTGTCCCATCAAGAAACCTTTAGGGACTTTGTAGCAGTTTGATATTATTGATGATATCCAAAAAGTAGTAATGGATTATGTTTGTAAACTGGTCTTTTCCTCTGGGCATATTAAAGTGTATTGGATTCAGAGGTTTTATTTTACTTGATTAAATAATGACTAAGGCTTTAATTGGGTCATGTCAGGAGGATGTTGCATCCCCTCCCCCTTGATGGGCAAGGACTTACAGAGAAAACACACAGCAGAGAAGAGAGTTTGGAATTTTTGATCTGGAGCTTCAGGAAGTATGCACACAGAGGAGTTTGTTCATGAGGAAGAAGGGAAGGCCCTGGGAAAAGAGATGAGCTGCCCTTTACCTGACAGCTCACAGCTGGTCTTGTGGAAAGAACAAAGCAGCTGGACCTGGAGAGAATTGAGCCCCAGGGAGAGAGACAAAACCTAGAGAGCCTGACAATGGAGACTTAAGAGGAAGAGGAAGGTTCAACATCAGCAGCCATCTTGCTCCAACACATGGCAACAGATTGTGGTGAGGCAAGTAACTTATGCTTTTGGCCTGGTAACTGTAAGCTTCTACCCTAAATAAATACCCTTTATAAAAGCCAACATATTTCTGGTATTTTGCATCAACACAACTTTGGCTAATACAGTCCCTAACCAGTCCCAGGGACTAGAGGAGATCTTGGAAAATTTCACAGCAGTCACTCCATGGTGTAATGCTGAGAACAGGGCCATGTTTGCCCAGGTCTAAGGGAAGTACTGCTTAAAATATTGGGTCTTCTTACAAAATGGACACCTTTTTGCCTGCAAACTGGAGAGATTCTAACCCCTAGATTTTTATATGTATTTATCCTCTTCTTATTTCCCAACCATTTAATTTTCAAATATCAAAAAATTTCATTTAGATTTATATTCATTGTGTAATATTAAGCACCTATTAAGTGACTGGGAGTGTTTTAACCACTGAATTTACAGCATGAATGAATAAACACAATCCCTGCCCTAACAGGGGTTATGATTTTGAGGAAAAATCAGAGAATATATGTCAACAAAATTGTTAAATTATACTTTGAGAGCTCACTGATATTAAGTACATAAAAAGGATGAAGAGTATAGAATAACATAGAGAAAGCTTTGAGGAAAGACTTCTCTGAGGATTGTAGAGTTGATTTGAAAATGAGAAAAATGAGAGGGCTCCACCCAGGTGATGCATCTGAAAAAGAGGATTCTTGCAAAGAGAAGAATGAGAACAAAAACCCTTGGGTTTCCTGGAATTAATGTCACTTCTGAGCCTGTGTCTAATAATCCCCAAAATTTCTGATAATTTCCTTTTCTCCAATGTACAGTTACTCTGATAAAAGGCCAGAGGTTTCCTTGGGGAAAGGTGAGAGGAAGATTAACAGTATAAATTTTTGGCAGTTTAATAGGATCCTTCTCCAAGGGGACCTGACCTTCTCCTCATTCAAGGGGCTCTGGGCCTGTAAACTGTCTCAAGTCTGGGAATTGATTAAGGGGTCATGATTTTCTGCATCCATAATTTGAGTTAGAGTTTTGTTCACTCGACCTAGAACTCTTCTGCTTATACAGGTCCAGAAGAAATTTAGTAGACTGCCCATCTATTTCAGTTCCAGGTACCCCATGATCTATTATCCAATGCCATAACACTAGGCAATGCAGAGCATTTTAGTGCTGCTTTGAATCTGCCTTTCATTGCAGTAGCCACACCCACCTTGTCTTTAGCTCTTAACTGCCAATAATTGACTATTACAGGACTGAGATCCAAGCATCCCAATAATGTTTAAGAACTTGAATTCCATTACAGCCCTCCCTACAGTAATATCTGGACTACAGAGAACAACCACAGAGCTCTTTAGGGAAGATGGAAATAGCCTTTCAAATTTATTCCTCACAGTCCTGGTTAAAGGTGTGTCCTCTGGACATTCCTGGGGTGTGTGGGCAGGTCTTAAATGGAAAATCCATTTTAGAATTCCAATCTCTCTAAGCCTTTGAATTCCCTTTTCTACTGTATATCAGGGCATATTGGGCATCTCAGCCACAGACATGTTAGGCCATGTTTTGGTCCATGTTTAAGTCAGCCACCCAAACATTGTTAGAGCCCTTGAGCTACAGTGTTGAATCCAGAATTTCTGCTTAGTGGACCCATATCAATAAATTCAGTCTGATCCAACTTTATATTCCTCCCACCATTATCCCACACCCTTAGTATCCATTCCCACACACCTTCCCCTGATTTCTGTCCATATAAGTTAGAAAACTCATGCAGTTCTTTCAGAGTATAGTGTATTTCATCATGGGTCACACTTTGTATTTCCCTTTTGGGGTCTTGTGGTTTTAGCCTAGTAATAGGACTCAAAGAGAAGAGGGGTGGTGGGGATAACTAAGGAGAAGGATTGGAAAGGTCTTGCAAGCTACTGACTTCAGGGCATTCCTTTACATTTTCTTCTGGTGAGATGGGATTAATCTCTTCAGGCAGGGATTGGAAGGCAGATTTTTCAGGGCAGGGTGTAGTTTGGGCAGTGCATGCTGGTGTTGGGTTGGCACATGCCTCAAGGCTGGGAGGAGGTTCAGACTCCCTGGGGCAGGCCAGTGGCTGGGCAGTGTAAGATCTAGTTTAGCTGGTACCCACCTCAGTGCTGGAAGAAGGCCTGGACTCCCTGGGGCAGACTTGAGGCTGGGTGATACAAGGTTGACAAAGTGTGTTCTCCACAGGGCAAGCCATCATAGGTATATCTCTTGAAGTCTTAGCAGAAGTTAGGGTTTCAATGCCCCTCCCAACATTTTCATCATCCCATTAGTCTCCATCCGAATCCTCTGGGTTCCTCTCTTTTCCAATCAAAGTCTTCACTTTAAACCTGGGGGGTTGAGATTTTAGTTTCCTTTATAACTCTGCTACTTATACAATGAATGTCTGTGTTTGATTCTCAGATATCTCAAGCCTGTGGCTGCAGGAAACAAGGTTTTCTTTGATTACAAACATAGAAACTTTCACATTATTCATAGGCATTTAAGTTGCAAATTTGAAGACTTTAGCTCATCTCTTTCTTTTATAAATGTATCCAGAGTGTCTAGGAAGAGCCAGCCAATATCATACGTTTTGCCTCCACAAAACTCTGTTAAGGTGATTAAAACACTCTTGCCCAGATCCTTGCCTCTAATAAGCATGGAAGTAGGGGAATCCAGTGATGATATTTGTGTATCTCTGCTGCCAACTCACACCATGGACAGTTAATGTCCTCTTTTTTATTGAAAAGGGATCATTAGAACCCTCGAATCCAATTAGAGTAGAGAGCCAATTGCAAAACTCCCAGAAATGCCTGAGACATCCCATGTTTAAGATTCTATTCCTCAAGAACCACTCCTGATAACATGCTGTATTAGTCAGGGTATTCTAGGGAAACAGAAACAACAGGAGATATCTTTAAATAATATGAGATTTTATGATTCTCTCCCATGACCGTGTGGATGCACAAGTCCAGGTTCCACAGGCAGGTTGCAAACAGGTGCTCTGATGAAAGACCAGTGAAGCTCCTTGATGATTTTCCCAGAGATGTTAGCTGTCAAAAAAAGAGCTGGGAAATTCTCTCTGAATGCTGAAATCACTTCCCCTTTTAAGATATTCAATTGATTGGATAAAAACATCACTCATTGCTAACAGCAATCCCTCTGGTTGATTATAGATGTAATCGGCCATCTATGCAGTAAACTCACTCATGTCTAAAGCCCATAAATGTCCTTGTATTACAATGGACCCAGTGCTTACTTGCCCAAAAACTGGGCACAATTACCTGTCTGAGTTGACATATTAATCTAAACAACACATATGGTATGTGAATATAACTCAATAAAACTGCTTAATAGGCACATAAATAATTGTGAAAGAATAGCCAGAAATCGCAGCTATGACAGCAGGTGAAACAGAGAGACTGAGAGGGGAAGCATTTCCTTGATTTTTTGTGTGTTTATTATTATTATTATTGAAACAATGAAAATGCTTTATTAATGATTCAAGTGATAAACACACAACTATGTGATTATACCAAATATCATTGATTGTACACTTTGGATAAATTGCATGATTTATTAATATGTATCAATAAAATTGATTTGTTTAAAAAAATAGAGTTGGTTTGGGGGGAAAATACACCAAATATAAGATATGACTATAGTTAGTAGCAATAATTTGTCAATGCTCTTGCATAGTTCATAACAAATGTATCACAACAATGCAAGGTTTTGATGTAGGGGTGATGTATGGGAACCCTGTATGATGTTATGCATGTTTATTTTGTAAGCTCACAATTTTTACTATACAATTATTTTTTATATATGTTCACATATGAATGATATACTTCAATAAAAATTTTTTAAAAATGAATATAGGTGATATTGCATATATAAGACTGTTTTTACAAAATATAAATACAAATATACTAGAGAGAAGAAAAAAAGAATAGCAGCTATGTATGGCAGGCAAGGCATAGAGAGATGGAGAGATGATGAGTCCTGTTTGTTCATTTGTTTCCTTATGTTTATTTTAATTATTGGAATAATGAAAGTGCTCTGGGAATGATTGGGGTGATGAATGCACAAATATGTGATTATACCAAGTACCATAGATTGTAATCTTTGGATGGATTTATGCTTTATTAATATGTACCAATTATATTGATTTGTTTAAAAGAAAAAAAAAAACATGGTTATAGTTCTACAGTTTGACTGCAAATTGGATAAGCCAGGGAAATCTCAAATGAAAGTGAAGAAAATGTTATTGGAAGAAAGTGCAAATTTTAGAAACAATATTGTATTTAGCACATGGAAATAGAATATGTGCCTGATGAACTGGATAATTTAAGGAGGGTTCTAGGTAAAGTGTTGAAGGTGTTTCTCAGCTTATTCCATTTGTCTCTAGTAAAATTTGAGGAGAGAGAGTCATGCTAAAGAAAGAGCTACTAAATATTAATGAATCAGGACTTGATGAATTTGAAAATAAAACTGTTTCTCATTCATAGCCTCTTTCTGTGTATGTGGTTTTTGTCTATTGTAGTAAATTTTAATAATATTCATGGGCAACTTATAAAAAATTACAGAAATTATATTAGTTTGGACAAAAAGGAACAGAGTCAATTTAAAATCAACTTTGGATTGCTATATTTCTGTAGATAAAAAGTAGCTTGAGTAAAATACTAACCTATAAACACACATTAAGTATCACGGAAAAAAATAGATAATAAAGTGCAGATCAAGAGTCTATAAAAGGAAGAAATGAAAGTCATGGAAACTCATTCCCAAAACCATGAATGGCAATAACCAAGGCACTTGCAACAATATGTGTCTGGCTGGCTTTCAGAATTTCTATAGAACATTCAGTTCTGTGTGGCTCTGTGCCTTCTGTTTTTCCCTGTTTTAACATGTGTCTATAAAAGTTTTACCATGCCATTGTATGTTGGCATTAGTGTAGGACACATACTTGTCCCTTTAGTTCACATGTCTTACAATTGAAAGGAATGAGACTCAAAAAGCCGCATCCAGGGACCCACACTCAGGAATATCATCCATACCTAGACTTCATTCAGATGATGAGATATGGACCATAAGCCTCATTCTGATGCTATACTTAATGGGCCTGGAGAGGGGTCTTTGAAGAAAGGGAAAGTGTGTATTTGGTTTGTGGGACAGATGTGGTGTTGTGGCCAGAGGGCATATGTGGCAGATTGTATATCAATGACAATATACCTTGTTTTATATTTTTTTCCAGATCGTTGCCACTTCCCCACCAAGAGCTGGAGTTTATGCCTTTTCTCTTTGAACCTGGGAGGAACATTATTACTCTCTTGTCTAAGGGTAAGGCAGAAGTGAATCTGTGTGACTTCCAAGGTTATGTTAACACAGCTTCTGTCTGGCTTACTGTCTTGGGACACAAGGATTTTAGAGCTCTTAATAATCATGTAAAAAAGACAACTATGCTGAAGCCACCATACCTGAGAGGCCATGCAGAAAGACCTTGTGGAGATAGAAGGGAGAAGCCCAAGAAGCAATGTCTATTCTAGCCACCACTGTGCAAGAATTCCAAGCCCAGGCACCAGGCATGCAAGTAAAGAAACCTTTTAGATGATCCCACCCCACTCACTTTCTGACTGCAACATCATGAAAGACCCAGAGCCAGAAGCACCTAGCTTATCTGCTCAGGAATTCCTGACCCACATGACTCATCTGAGATAATAAATAATTACGTGTTTTTTTAAAGCCACTTAGTTTTGGAATGATTTTTAATACAGCAATAGTATCTGAAACACTATAGTAATTTCAAAAAATGTAATATTAACTCATGGATAGACAAACTAACTGAACAAAACTGAAATTCAAGAAACAGAAAAATGCATACACACAATAAATTAATATATGGAAGTGCTGGTATCACAAGGTAGTGGAAAATTGAATGGATATTCCATAAATAGCTCTGGGACAATTTAGTTATTCTTATGATATAAAAGGAAAGTATATCTCCACTTCACAACATATCTGCAAATTAAAATGCTGTATGGATTAAAGCCATAATTGTAAAAAGCAAAGTTTAAAATTTTATAAAGAAAATTATCTTGTTTAAAATCTGGGAAGGGAAGGACTTTGAGAAGTAGTTGCAGTGACCTTTCTTCCTGAGCCTTGCTTCCTTGTCTCTGGATCATAGCTTAGGTAGTGAATGCTTGATCTCAAAAGTGCCCACTCCTCTTTCCAAATGCCAACTACTCCAACCTCTCCAATTACATTCGCTCCTAATTCCTTTTATTGGATAATTTTCTGATTAAAACATCTAGAAAATGTTTGATTTCCTTCACTGATAAATAAATTATGTGACAAGAATTTAAGTACACTTAAATGAATTTAAGTTATAAGTAGAGAAAAAAGATGAGGGGAAAATTCCAATTTTATGCTTTACTATATATATAATGGCTAGATTTCTCAACAGGAAGAAGGTAAGGCCAGACCCTTAAATACTGATCCTTGTAATATGAATTATATCCACAAAAATGCTACAGTGCAATTATAAATGAGAAGATGCCTTTGATTTATCACTTAAGTCAATGAGAACATATCATTTAATTTACAAGGAATCAGAATGTCATTTGTTGTGTAAAACAAAAGAAAATCTGTTCCCATCTCGTTTAACAGCCACTGTGTTTTTAAAATGTGTACCGAGAGAGTTTAATGTAATGCAGGCATATTCTAGTGCTCTTCTATGATACGAATGGCTTCAATATGTATTTTAATAATTGGAGGAAGACAATTGATCTAGATGTGCAAAATGGAGTTGAATATCTTGCTGTCTAAAGGACAGTCATAATACATTCACAAAACTAACATGCTATCTGCTTATCTTGACTCCATCATAGATTTTTAAAAGTTAGCATTTAGCATGTTATAAGGCTAACAAAGTTTATTTCTCATGGGTATATCCTTAACCATTAGCACATGCTGTGAGACTTTAATTTGACCAAGACCATACATTTTACTATTAAAATAAGTTTTTAGCAATCAGAATTTTAAGTCAAAATTTTATATACTTGAAATAAAAAAAAATTTTCATCCACAAGATAGCTTAACATACTATAATTATATAAATCCATCTATCTATCTATCTATAGATATATGTGTAGATATAAAAATAGGATTAAGCCTGTATAATTTTTTTTTACCCTTAAGGGTTATAACATATTCCACTTTGATAAAAAATAATTTCTATAACTTTCTTAGAATGGGCTAAATAACCCAAATATAATAACAAAAAATTATTAACATGTTCACTGATAATGAAATTATCCCTTACTTCTGTTATAGAATAAATATCTTGTTCTGAGTGAGGGATGCATTCCTCTTTCAACTAGGGTCACTTTTCTGCACCAAAGTTTCCTCATAGCATTTTTCATTTCTGCATTTCTCAGGGTATATATTAAGGGGTTCAACATAAGGGTTATGAGAGTTAAAACCTCCATCATGGATTTATCAATGGGAAAGGTAGAATTGGGCTTTGCATACAGAAAGATACAGGGAACAAAGAACAAAATAACCACAGCAATATGGGATGCACAGGTATAGAATGGTTTGTGCTTTCCTTCCAAACCATGTGTCTTCAAGTAGTGTAAGATGACTTCATAGGAGATGAAGAGGATGTAGAAGATGACAGAACAAATTGCACCTCCATTGGCTGTCATGGAAAGTCCAAGGAGGTAGGTATTGGTACAAGCAAGTTTTAATAATGGGTACATATCACACACAAAGTTGTCAGTGACATTGGGGTCACAGAAAGGGAGCCGATAGATAAAGAGAAATTGAACCAATGAGTGCAGAAAGCCTCCAACCCAGGCCACCAATAGCATAAGAACATGCACCCACCAACTCATGATGACCAAATAATGAAGAGGTTCACAGATGGTCACATATCAATCATAGTTCATCACCACCAGAGGAATGACTTCAGCACCAGCAAATGAATGATCTGTGAAGACTTGAGTCATACAAGCCTGGAAAGAAATGGTATTCTTCTCTTGCAGCAAGTCTAAAAATAAATTTGGGAGCAATGGCAGTAGAATAGACTGCATCTATCAATAATAAATAAGCCAGAAAAAAGTGCATGGGAGAACACATAGACCAGCTGGCCATAACTTTCGCTATGATGAGCAGGTTGCTCACTATCATTACAATGTAGATGAGTAAGAGTGTGACAAAGAGAAGTATTTGCTCCCTCAGGATTCTGTGTGAGTCCCAGCAGGATGAGGGGTCAGAGCCTGCAAGCAAAAGGGCCAATAATGAATTTGAGAATATTGCAAGTTCTATGTGAAAATGTGAGGCCTTACTCAACAGTATTTCCTCTACAGGGCCTCACACACAGTAGCTTTTTAGAAAATGAAGGCTTGAAATCTCCTCTCACAATTACCCATTCCTTTTCACAAATTTCTTGCTTCACCTTCAATGATGAGACTTCATTGAAGTCTTTTTAAACTGGATGGTATATGGGAGTAGGAACATCTATGAGATGATCTTCTCAAGAAGAAAACTGCTTCCTTCAGAGTGTCTCTCACAAAGACTGCATTTTTGACATTGTATCTCATTTCTTTTTTCTTGGAGGCTTTTTGGCATTTTCAGATCTGCCATCAAAATAATTTCATCTCACATGACTTTTTATATATATATATACTTATATAAGATTGTACTTCATGCATGGAGCTTAAAATTATACATTTACACATGTGCTTTCCTGAGTTACTTTACTATGAGCTCCTAGAATATAAGAATAAATCACCTGCAGACATAAAAGGGAATCAGGCACTTAATGAGTGCTCATTAAACTTCATCTAATTAAACTGAGTTTCAAAAATCATCAGAGGGCAATTTAGCAGAGATAAAATTATTAAATTCTTCCCAGTCAAGAAAGCCCAATAAAAACAATGTTTTGTTTGAAAATATACATACAGATAAAGACATACAAACTGGATTGACATTTATTGCAATCTAATTTATTTGAGGAATGAAATGGTAATACACATCAAGGTGGATTGACTCTGCATAGACATTTTCTCTAATTTTCAAAAGAGTTTAGAGTATCTTACATCTAACCAATTTAGAGAATTCAGAGTGTTAAAAATTTTAGGCAGAATCATGGCTTCATAGAAAGAACTCTATACTAAAAATCAGGAAATATGTATTTATTTTTTAGCACAGTCACCTTGGAAAATATTGTCTCAACTTATATTACTTATTGGAAATGTTATGATCTTCTTTTCAGATATATGAGTCTCTGAATTCTTGTTGTTGAAACTTTCTCCTAAACCATGTAACACTTTTATTTCTAGACCAATTTTATACTAATCAGGGTGAAGTAGCATATGCCACCTGTTGTTTATTAAAGTAATCAACAGATACAACCATTATTTTGTTCTTATTATTAGTTCTTGGGTATCTGAATCTGTGCTGAATATAAGACACTTTTGCTAAATTTAGAAAAGACCAGGGCCAATTGTATGTGCAAATATATTTTTTTATGACTTTATATGAGTGGAATTATTTTAAGTATGCTGTTACAATGGCTACATTTTTATGGTGATTTTTAAATGGCAGGAAATTATCCTATCTTTTGTGCTTCTAAGCAAGACAATCTGTATTCAAGCACCATAGGGAGAGTAAAAGTAAGGATAGAAAGACGATATGGAAATAACCTGAAGAAAATATGCTTTCAATTTAAGTTAAAAAGTTTAGTTTTGGAGGTCTGATTGAATTGAGGATAGAGGAATTTCACTTCCTGAGCTGTCAATCAGGAGGTGACATGGAAGATAGCAACATCAGTACCTGTATTTGCCTCTGAGGATCTGTGTACTTCTGCACCAAGTAAAAAATTAGAAAACTAAACTTTAGGGTATATCAGTAGAAGAGAGGAGCTGCCTAATGAGGGAGTCCCAATTTTGGGGCTTCTGTAGCTAATTGCATAAGTATAATTAAATAGCCTCACTTACAATTATGAAACTATACCTGCCTTTAAAATTGCAAGTAGATCCTCACAATTCATAGAAGCTGTCTGAGTATTTAAGAGATAATTTCCTTTAGGAGGACTTCACCTCTTGATTTATTGAGTAGTTATAACACTTTATGAATTATTTGTTTATAGGCGTATCTCCCATTATAATCTGTGGTCTCTATCCAGATAGCAAACTTATCTTACTAATAATTGCATCTCCAGAATCTATGAATATGACATATGCATTGTAAGCACTCAGTAAAAATTTTAGGATTAACAAAGTTTTAAGATCATAATTATTACTCTAAACTATTGAAAACTATATGACTCTTTGAATGACTCTTTTTATTTTATGAAAAAATAAATATATCTAATGTAAACATTTACCAGATTCTTCAAATGTCTTTAAATATTTAATGAGAACAAGTAAGTCATTAAGGGACCTTCCAAAAATGTGACTCCTTTGGTAAGCATCCCACAATGACAATTAAAATAAGACAAATTAAGTAGCTCACCAGTATACCAAAATCAACAACATAAGGGTGGAAAAACAAGCTACTACTATGGTATGCAGAGTGTAAAATACTGGAAAACACTTTCAGTCAGCAAGGCTTTGGAAATTGTATACTCTGCAATTTTGAGATTTAATCCTGATCTTTTTGAAACATATAATCACAATCCATGGCTAAATATGTCTGTATTTAATTCTCCTAGAGAGCAATAGGATTTTGTTAAGTGATTGCACAATGAACACAGAAATGTCCCCTCAAAATTTTTGAGATCTTAATAAACATCTAGTCAGGATATTGCTTAAAAAAATAAAAGATGATTTTTAAAGAAATACCACAATTTCCAAGTCAACTTCTTCATATTAAAGAAAAATTGTTACCTCTCAATCCTGCAGACAATTGATTGGACTCTTGAGGTAAATATAGAAAAGCAATAATCAGAGAAGGTGGATTGCCTATTCTTTATATAGTCTTTGCCAGGTTTTCTTTCTTTCTTTTTTTTTTAAATTTTATTTGCAAGCCTGTGTAAGGATTCCTGCATAGTATACTTAATGATAGCTCAGGTTCTAAATTCTGATTTGGAATCGGAATCTCAAAATCTATATTTACCAACTGTGTTACTTTGAGTAAGTTACTCCATAGCACTTGAACAATAAGAATTATAATAGCACCTAAAACTTAAGGTAGTTTTAACAATTAAATAGGAAAATGAAAATATAAGTTTTAGAAATTGTCTGTCAAATAAAATGGACTAAATAAATGTTGGATATTGTTTACTATTATGTGTTTCCCTATGTAACTTTAGTGTTACATCTCTACATTTAGTCTTAATGAATTTCCTCAAAGTCCACTCTCTTCCTTAATTATACAAAAGAACATTCCATGTGGGATGGATAGATTGACTGAGCTATTACTAAATGCAATTATGGGCATTTATAATTTTACCATTCACAATACTGTGTAGAAATCTTTTGGCTGCCTTTCTCCACACTATCACACTATCATTAAACACTATCATTAAAACAAAATAAATCTATTTAGGGTAATGGAAAAGTTTTGTCATGGTGGTGATAGCACAACATTGAGAACTTAAAAAAAGCAAACAAATTTAATGTGAGGGATTTTTTAATATAAATTGATCAATGTAAGAGATTAACTTTGTATATGATGTGATATTATTAGTTCTATTTACAATATTTTTAAGACTATGAAAATAAGAAAATACCCATGCAATTAATCCAGATCTTGAATCTATCAAATTTATTTCTATTTCTAAAGACACTAAAGTCCCTTTTCTAAAAAGATATAAGCATAGGTTCATAACTTTAGAAAGTAACTAAATTTCCATGTTTGTATTAAGGAGCTGCTAATTTACACAACAAAATGTTATTTTGAAGACCATATATATAATATTTTATATTGTTATGTTGTGATTTTATGTTATATTATGATATGTTACACTATGCTATGTGTTTCCTTTATTTCAGTATATATGTAAACAACTATAATACAAAGAAAACCATTTCCATTGCATTTATTCCAATAATATTCTATAAAATAGAGAAAATGCATGTGTTATCTTATTCTCAGTGTTTCAGGAATAAAATCTTTGCTCTCAAATAATAAAACCTACTTCTTAAGATAGACAGAATTCATTCCAGGTCTATTTTGACCTATCATCAAAAAAGCAAAGAGTTTTGCATATATGTTACCTGGGTTTTCTTTTCCTCCTTCAGTTACTTTTTCCAAATACAGGCTTCCTCAATTTTATCTTTGGTCCTGAAAGATTATGGCTTATTTTTTTGAGCTTCCTATAAAATGAAGATTGTCACCATAATGATCCTGATGTAACTATAGAGAAAAGATCAGAGAACACTCACTCACTGGAGTTGGAAATGCTTTGTCATACACAGTTATATTTCTCTATGCCTGAAGAAAACATGACCATCTTCTTCAGCCTTTATAAACAAGTTCATTTTTATAAACAAGCTTGGATTATAGAATTATCCAGAGTTGATTCCAAGGATGGAATCAACACCATCACTTCCAGAGGTAGGTGTTACATGTAAAGAGACTTCTTGGGAACACTTTTGGTTCAATTCATTTTTTAAAGTTGATTCCAAGAATATACTGTTGATATGATTCATGAACCTTCAAATTTGCAAACTATCTGTTGAGAATACTTATCAAG
The DNA here is from genome assembly GCA_026826555.1 of Tolypeutes matacus. Taxonomy (NCBI): domain Eukaryota; kingdom Metazoa; phylum Chordata; class Mammalia; order Cingulata; family Chlamyphoridae; genus Tolypeutes; species Tolypeutes matacus. Next base: position 1,442,584 of record JAKSZT010020697.1, read on the forward strand.
AATCAAACAAATCTAAAGGGTCATTATTACTTTTAACTGACCACATCAATGAAACAAACCTTTAATGACATTTTTATTCAAAGTGCAATGAGCCAGATAATAAAATAAATGGTTACTTTTTAAAGCTTTCATATGAATGTTATAATATGGTTCATATTAGTAATACAGTGGCTTTTATTTACATCTTGACTGTAACATAATATCCAAGGAGAAATCTTCTCCCAGGTAAGAAAGATATGACTGGGTACTTAATCAATATTGAATAAGAAAACCTTTCACTGAGCTGTTGAAACTTTTTGTTCCCAAGACTACTTATTCCTAATTAAATTCACTGAGGAATCATCACCTAGAGAACTGAGACCTTCCACTTGATATTTCAAATAAATTTTATATTTTCAAAGTCTTCCCCTGGCCTATCACTGTAGGAGAATTAAGTGTAAAACAGCAATCTAACAACAAAGAAAAAATTGAGACCAAAGACTTAGGGTTACATGACAAAGAAAATTTTATTTTCAATTAATCAACATATATTTGAAATTCTCAAAACCAAGAAGGCACAGAAGTGAGTAGAAAAGCTTAAGGCTTTGTGCATGACAAAAGTACTTAATAGATAAGTATGGCACAGTATCATTGCTAAACAACTTCCAAAATGTTTCAGTCCAACTCAGATAATATCCATAGATCAAATTCCAACTAAGAAAGTTTGTAAGAAAGAAAGTAAATTTCTTAAAATAAATATATAAATATGCATTTGGACTTAAAATTTGAGAGAGAAAATTACACTTAAAATGAGAAAAAATATATAAAACATAAATTCAGAAATATTTGATAACTAATTTCAGGTTCCTTTCATAAAACAATGGCAGATCCTTAAATCTGAATCTCATCACTCATCCTCCAGAAACCACACTGTGCAAAACAGCAGGCACATAAAATCACACATAAGTAATAAATTCAGCATAACTAATACCCCAAGAATACTATGAACTTCACATTACCTCTAAATAAAGAAAACAGAACACAAAACAAAAAATAAACACCAAATTCCAGCAGGTATCTCTGGAGCTTATAGTACTTGCCTGAAGGATGAATAAAGGAAGACTGAAAAGACTGTGGAGAAGAGAAGAGGGAAGCAGAAACTCAAAGGAAGTAAAAACAACCAGAATCACCTATAAAAGAATAAGTCACACTAATATTAAAATCACTACAAAGAAAAGTCTGCCTGAGATTTTGTAAATCAGAGACTTAGTATTTTTTTTTCATAATGCACAAAAGTTTAATCTTTTCACTCATTTGATAAATACACAACTTTATAATTTAATCATTTAAATTAGCATTCCACAAATATACATGTAATTTAATGATTATTGTGCATGAATACATACACAATGCTTATATATATATAAAAATTCCAGTTTGTTTTCATGTGCTGGCAAGGGATTTGTATACAATCATAAGCTGTGTTCATATTGGTCCCATTGGATATTCACAATACAAAAGCACAAAAGAAACATTGATTTACAAAAGAAAATTTGTGTAAAATCACTTCAGTTGATGTTTCAAGGGATTATCTTCTTAGTATTTTAAAAAATAGCTTGAAATTATGTAGGACCTAAGATGGCATGGAAATTAAAAAATAACATTACTTCTTAGGGAGGTGAGGATGAATAGAAACAGGAAAGTAGTTTGGGAAGACTTGGTGGTAGAAGAAAAGAAGGAAGCTTGGCAAATGTGCATAATCTAAACCTAGTCAAAGTATAACTATTAAATTCAGATTGAGGAAAATTCAACAAAACAAAGCAAAGATACTCTGTCATATTTTACTGTGGTAAAAGCCAAAGAAGACCTGAAGAACCGTTCCAGGTTAAAATAAAATAAAGAGAGACAGCAATTAAATGTAATGTTTGATTATGGACTTTTTCCTGTGTCAGAAAAAAGTCTTACATTAAACATTATATGAATAGTTGATGAAATATGAATATGGACATATATTGGGTAATATTCCCATATCAATATTTCTGAATGTGATAATTCTATGTTTTTTATACAAAAAAATTCTCTGATCTTAGTATGTACCCACTCAAGTAAGTGTCATAATGTCTGATTCAAGGGAATCAGAATAGCCAAATATATCTTTAAAAAAACACTCTATTTTCAAACTTACTACAAACTATAGTAATCAAGACAGGTTTTGTCCTCCTACCATACCACAGCTTTTTTCAAATGACCCTCTCATATTCAGCTACAGCTATTAGCATATTCAGAAAAACAAAATCTTCTCCCTTTGCCCCTTCTGACCTAGGGATCATAATGATTTGCTACTGTTTCTAGTCTTTGAGTTCTTCAAGTTTTAAATTCCTAATCCTGCAGAATTCTATATAAATACCTTTCAGTTGTTCTTTTGAAGAGAGTTTTCTGCTTCTACCAGATCACTGGGAGAAGGGATGCCAATTTTTAATGAATTCATTTATTTTAAATAGGGAAATACCACAGGCAGCACCATTGAAGCCAAGAATATGTCAAGGTTTCCCCTAGCCATAATTATTATCCCACATTTTTCTAAAAGCCCAGATAATACAATAATATAATAAAGAGAAATGTAATATAAAATAGAGAAAGAGAACATGTTCCTTACTTAGGATGATATGTTAGTTTTACTTGGCAAATTAAAAGAGTCGACTGGAAAACTATCATATTAAATAAGGGGGTTCAGCAAACTGGGCTGAAATCAAAACTGAGCTCATTCACATGTGTTAATAACATTCTTGAATATTAGTCATGATTATTTAGATGTTTCAATGTGGAAAGGACAACTTCCATTAATGCAATAAAAGTACAAAATATGTGGAAAAAAACTCAAGGAAAAGATGAAAGACCTATATAATAAAAACAAAACAAAAACAGAACCAAAATGATTTTTGAAGAAGTTCGAAGGCTTAAAGAGAGAATATTCATGTTATCAGATAGAATGATTCAATATGGTGAAGATGCAAGTTCTTTCAAACTTAATTATACATCTATTAAATTTCCAGGCAGATTCATAGTATATTTCTATAATCTTCTGAAATTATTGAAATACTAATGTAGGAAAGAATTTTTTGAAAAAGAAAATGCTGTTTTAATAACATTAGTGAAGGGTAGGTTTTTTAATGAGGTATCAAAAAATCTGCTATAAATCAACTAAAATAGTGGGATATTGTCCTAGGAATAATCATTCAAAGGAAGAGTATCTAGAGATAGATACACAGATATTTGTAACATCAAATATGAAAACATGGCATATTGAATTAGGGAAGTAGGATAGATTTTTCAGTGAATGCATGGAAATAAAATGATTTGAGAGCAACAGAAAGCCATTTGAACCTGAGAATCTTTACACTCATGCACAAACATAGATTTTCCATATTTATTTCTTTAAAACCTCCCATACACAAACATGCAGATATGTATATAGGAAGCTTTAAACATATTTAAAAATATATAAATTAATTAAAATAAAATATTTGTGGATTATCACACATTCTTGCTGTGGGAAAGTAGAAACATAAAGGGATATGATTGATAACCAACATTGAAATTAAAAGTATACCCCTCTACACTACAAAAACTATCAAAGAAAAAGTTTTCTTTTGCATTATAATATATAAAATTTCTTTAAAATCAATGTAAAGATTTGTAATATGTCAATGAAATCAAGTAAAGTATATGGAAAAGCAATTTGTAAAAGTATAAATGGCAAAATACATCACAATTAAGAAAATGAATACAAATTGTTTATTTAAAGTAAGATATAATTGTGCTTCCATAATGCAAAGATTAAAAATGTTGTTAAAATCTATGTTTGGTAAAGCAGTGTATAAGCACAACAAAAATTATAATTAAAATATGTTGGAAGAAATCTATTAAAAATATGAAAAAACATTTTATGAACTTTTCAAAACTTAAGAGCATTAAATGAATGGAAAGATATGTTACATTCATGAGTAGGAAGATTAAATACAATAAAGATGCCAATTCTTACCAAATATATAGATAGCACCAGTACAATTCCAATAAAATTCCCAACAGCTTTTCTTTTTTACTATGACAAGCTGAATCTAAAATGCATATGGAAAAGTAAAGGCTCAAAATCACCAAATCTCTTCAACAGAAGAATAGTGTTGGGGGGTACTTGTCTTGTCAGACATGAAAAACATTATAAATATTTTTATAGAAATGAACATAGAGTTAGAACAGTTGATTAGTTGACCAAAATAGATAAAGCAGAATGAGAATCAAACATAAATGAATTCTCCATATATGACATAGGGAAAGAATGGATTATTCAATAAATAATTTTTAAACAACTAGTTGTCTACATTGGGAAGAATGAAATAAGATTTTAGCCTCACAGTGTACACAAAATTCAACATTCAATGGATTAAAATTGAAAATTAAAAAATGAAATAAATTGAAATCTTCAGAAGATAATATAGAATATTTTCCTAGACCTAGATTACAAAAAGTTGTCTTAAGACCTCAAAGAATACTTTTTTCTACTTTTTTGATACCTTTGAATCAATCAAGAGAAGAAACTTCAGAGAATCCATTGAATTGACTAAATCACCCATTGTGAGAGATTTTTGCCTACTTTTCTGTTTAGAATTAGCATCAAATGTGTTCAGTGTGAGTGACATATTCTTATTCTACCTACAGTTAATTTTTCACACCAGAGTTTTCCCATAGCATTTTTTTTTAATTGTCGGTAAAAATCACATGCTTAGTGGCAAAGCCCCAGGATGTGTATATCCCATAGCATTTTTCATCAAGAATTTCTCAAGGTGCATCCTTTAAAGGATTCAACATGGGAGTGATAATGTTAAAACCACACTCACAGATTATCAATGGGAAAGTTGGATACCGGCCCAAGATACATGAAAATACAGGGGATAAAATAAAGGAAAACCACCATGATGCGGGAGTTGCAGGTAGATAAGGTTTTGTGCCTCCCTTTCTGATTGTGAGATTTTGGGGAGTTTAGGATGACCCCATAGAAGATGAGTAGAAGGATGAAGATGACCATGCAGATTACACCACCATTGCAGCCACTGTGAGCCTATAAAGTAATTGTCAGTGTAGGCAATTGCCAATAACAGGTACATGCCACAGGTGAAGTAGTTGATGACATTGGAGCCACAGAAGGGGAGGCTGTACACAAAAAGAAGGTGACCACAAAATGCACAAAACCTCCAACCCTGACCATCAACAGCAGCAAGATACAGATTTATCTATTCATGAAGGTCAAGTAATGTAGTGGCTTACAGATGGCCATGTAGTGATCATAGGCCATTGCCACCAGCAGGAAGGCCTCCATACCACCAAATAAATGTTCTATTAAAAGCTGGCCCATACAAGCTTGGAAGGAAGTAGTCTTTTTGTCAGAGTAAGTCTGAAATCGTTTTGGGGGAAATTGCAGTTGAAGAAGAGGCATCCATGAGTGAAAGATAGGCAAGGAAGAAGTAAATAGGTGAGCCCAGTGAGGAGCTGGCAATAAGAGTCACCACAATGAGCAGATTGGCAACCATAGTCATGATATAGATGAGTAAAAACAGGACAAATAATGCTTTTTGCCCTTCAGGGTTCTTAGTAAGGCGCAGAAGAACAAATTCTGTTACCCTGTTACTGTGCCCCACTTACCCTTCCTTAAGACCTGTTTCAGAGATGAGTGTTTGGGAGAACAGGATCTGTAATTAAATTGTTAACATGACTACAAACACATTCATTGTCATTAAGCAAATCTCCACTGTATGTTCTACAGTGACTTACACATAATAAATATTTCATAAAAATTTATTGAGCTCCTCTTCCATAAAGCCTTATATAGTTTCCTTTGACAATTCTATTTCCAATCAGATGACCTGCTTGGACCTATAAGTAAGAGGTTCCATCTCAAATTCTTAGTGGATCTTCCATATAGAAAAGTAGTCAAAAACCCCAAATATGTCCATACATTTAATAATGACATTTAAAATATGCCAGCTCTTGGCACAGAAGTCAGCAAGGATGAAGAATAAAAAGTTTCCTGCTATCAAGAAACTTACTCACTGTTGTGGAGATAAACTGCAAATAAACAAAGTGGCATAAAGTCATTACTTTGAGTTGGTAGTATCTGTGGTGAATACCTTTGCAATATGCCACTATACCACCAAAAATAATGCCTCTTCTAGAAATATTGTTCAATGTTATGATATTCCACTATTAACGGTTCAGTCCTCCATGTCTGAAAGATCATTCAATTTTCATACATTTACTAAATTTCAAGAAGCTGGACTTTGAAATGTACCAAATAACCACAAAATTATATAGTACATGTCAAGACTTTCAGTAAATAATCCAGACTGAACTTAAATGACTCATAACTATCACCAACTAGTACTTTAAAAGCTAGTATTTTTTCAAAACACTAGGGATGTTCTATATAGTAAGGGGGAACATAATAGGCAATGCAGAGGGAAAGAAGAAAATGGGACAGTTTTATTTACAATGGTTCTTAGGCACTGAGAGTTCTCACAAAACCTGTTCAAAATTATATTCTAGGAAAAAAGGAAAAAGAAAGAAAAAATTATATTTTAAAATGTAGTAGGGAAATGTTCAAGCTCAGTATAAGAAGTCATGGGTTTTGGCCATTTTCTAAATTTAATTACAAGTCTGTGTTTTCATTGGAAAATAAAGATTGAAGTAGGCAATATCAGAATCTTTTCTAGTCCAACTAGCTATATTATCAGTACAGCTCTAACTTATTCTTTTATTCTATTTTAAATATTTTCCCATATTTATAATCAGACAATAATTTTCAAACTTACCCCTGCTAGTCAGTGGCAAGTGAGATTTGATAATTACACTGACTAAATAATGTTTACAAGTTCCCCATTGACTACATACTTATATAAGACCCAAGACATCCCTGGAGAGAGAGCACTGGCCAGTGATGAATTTTGTGGACTCTGGAGTCACACTACCTGTGTTGGAATCCCAACTTCACCATTAACTATGTGATCTTGGGCAAATTAATAGAACTCTCTGCACTTCAGTTTTATTTGTAAAATAGGAATACTAATCCTCAAAGTGTCAGAATACTGCCTGTTGTTATTATTATTTTGCTTGAATGCTTAATTATGAATATTGAATCAGAACAAATCATCTGAATATTTGTCAATTTGGTAAGAATTGGTCCAGGATAAAAATAATTTATGCCTATAAATCAAGAACCCCTTTTTGGATATAGGATAAAATTGTATATCTTGGGGATTATCAATTTTATTTTATATGCATAGTAATCTTTACCTGTGATAGGAGGTATGTTGACTAGAAGCAAGAAGAAGTATAGAAAAAAAATTGATCCCAGACATCAGAAGTAGAGCTAAAAATCAGAAAGTGAAAGAAAATAAGGTTCAAATCTGGAAAAAGAGAAATTTTATTGAAGAAATGAATACTTATATGTAATAAGAATATTAAGGTAATTAAGCAAGGCTATTATTATTTGAAAAAAAAAAAAAACTTTTTCAATAAAATTTCCTTTAGTGAGGAAGGGCTAAAAGCCCAACCACCTGAGGCTTCCTGGGTCTACCCAGGAGGCTTCTTTGGGACCCACAGCAAATAAAACAGAGAATATCCTAGAAAAGAAAAAAAAAAATCCAAAAGGAAAAAAAAATACCACAGCCCCTAGGTCTGATAGTTAAATAAATATTTAAACAACAAAGAAAAATGATTTTAAAAAACCAACACTTCTTGTTGAGGAAAATCAAAGAATTACCAACCCTCAAAAGTAAACATGCTGATACCATTCATGAAGATTTGGCGGTTACAGAGTGTGTGCGTAGAAGAATTTTGAGCTTTTTTTAGAAACCAGCCATAACAAATATTCTATATGTCTCATTCACATATTTCTTCCAGTTGATTGAAGAATTTCACCACTGTTGATGTTACAGACGAAAAAAAAAAAAAAAAAAAGCACTCCTGATGAACAATGTAAGGTTATAAAGAAAGCTATACCCATTTTAAAAAGTCATTTTTCACTCCTTACTTTCTGCAGGATCTAGTGCCCCTATTCCTATTAATCATCAACATTACCTTTCAACAGAGTAAATCTTCTTTTGGTCAGTTAAATTAATTACTTGTAAAAATTTTGGATGCAAACTATCCTCTATAGTTTCAATTATCAAAATGTTGATACCGTAAAAATTGAACAATAGTTTTACTAACCTTTCATCTTAGACCACTTACTTAATACTTCTCTAGAAAAAAATAATGTAACACAGTTTCTTAAGAACATGGCTTTTAAAATAAAATAAATTAAAATCCCATAGTAACAAAAAATGCCCTCTATATTAAAATACAATTACACTTTAATAAATCTCTCTGACAGTAGGCAAGATACTTCCCTGGCTCACTAGTTTCTTTATGTATATATACTAAGATGATTGCTGTGATAATTTTTAAAGATTTACAGATAAAAGTCCACACCCAGCTTCCACAATATAATAAGTTGTTCCTTTGTACCCTAACACACTTTACATGGTATACACTTTAAAATTCCCTAATTCAACTATATCTAAAATAATTATTAATATTTACCAATATATCATGATAAATATAAAATCCCATGAACAAAGGTTATGACTCCATTGGTTTATTTGTAATGCATAACATGTTTCTTTTGTTATTTTGCAAAATGAACATAAAAAACATTCAGGCTGTAATGTTAAAATGAAATAGACTCAGGTAGTGGTGGTAGCTCAATAGGTTGGGCTCTCATTTACCATATGGGAGGCACTTGGTTCAATTCCCAGGGCCTCCTGGTGAAGGCAAGCTGGCCCACACGGTGTGGTGAGCTGGTGCAGCAAGATAGTGCAACAAAGGGAGACAAGCAGACACAGAAAAATGCAAAGCAAATGGACACAGCTAGCACAAGCAGCAAGGGGGGGGATAAAGATACTAAATAAAACATCAATATTTATTGTGTAAAGATAGCGGAACATTCTCATCTGCTGGGAATATGTGTTCAAAGGAAAACAAAGAACACATATTTGCATAACAATAAAAAACTGGCCTAAATAGTGTAAAAAAACCTGGCCAAGTTCATTATTTGGTGACACAAGCAAATTTAAAAACACTGACTTTAGTTATTAAATGTGCCCTTTGTCTATTTGATTAAGCAACCAAAAAGTACTTTACTTGCAAATTTAGGATAACATGCATGGTCCTGGTCATTAAGATTTTATCCAACAGGGAAAATGCTGGAATTTAACTTTCTGGAAATGCCAATACTAGTGCTTTCTTGCTAATAAAAGTAGAACACTTTTTGCCATTCAGTCATTCAAAATACATATCCCTATGGCTGCCTCTTCTCTAAGTAAATGCCTGATACTCTATCTCCCCAACCTCATCCCAGGAAATTGGCACCTTCCACAAATTCCTACAAGCAATGAGAAGTACATATACCAGAGAAAATATAACAAGAAAACATCTAGAGTACTAGATAAAAATTGAAGAGAAAATAAAAAAACTGTGCAGAAATTTGAGTTGCTAGAAATCTCCTGGGTCATTCTATAGATTAGTTTATTAGAATATTTGGAACAAATTCAAGTGGAATTAACTCTCCAAGACAGTTTTCTCCTCTACAACAATCCTTAGAAATAAAAGACTTAGGTCTTTCCAAGAAAATTAGCAGAGAACAAAGTGTTATTTTAAAAAAACAAAAACAACCTCTAATGTGAAAAGAAAATCTTAAAGTGGAGAATTATTTGTAATCATCATATAAGGAAATCTATAGATAATGACAATAATATTTCATCCAAATGAAGTTAGAATTAACATGAGGTTCCCTTATCCTACCACATCAGCATATGACAGACTTATACTAGCTGTTAGAGACATAGAGACAGAAAGATAAGGGACTTGGAATAATACTGAAATTGACATACTGTTTCAGTTTCCTAGGTCACTCAAAGCAATACCATGAAATGGGCTTAGTTGAAACAATGTGAATTTATTTGCTTATGATTAAAGTCTGGGAAAAATGTCCAAATAAAGAAACCATCAAAGTTATACTTTCTTCCTGAAGACTAGCTACTGGAGATCCCTGGCTCCTCAGCCACACGGCAAGGCACGTAGCAGTTTTTTCTAGTCTCTCCCTTCTCTTCTAGATTTGGTTGCTTTCAGCTTCTTGCTTCTGTGGCTTTATCTCTCTTTCTTTCTATCTCTCTTTTTCTCATCTCTATCTCTCTCTGTATTCAATCCATTTGTAAAGGACTCCAGTAAAAGGATTAAGACCCATTCTAAATAAGGTGTTTTACACCTTAACTGGAGTAGCCTTATAAAAAGGTTCTACTTACAATGGGCTTTCATCCACAGGAATGGATTAAATTTAAGAACACATGCCAATTCTGGAAAAGACAGGTAATAGTAGCTCAGTAGTTCTGAGTTGAGGTGCATGTTGTTCATCAAAGCCTTCATCTGGATGAGCTGGAGCCATAAAGATGTTCTATTTTGAAACACACTAGACAATTGTTTTCATGAGTAGCCACAACATGATGATTTATATTTTGATCTGAGGATATGTCTTAATTTAATAAATTTATTCTCAGTTAGATAAAAACTCAACTTGGCTAGAACTTCAAACTGGTTCCTCAACTTTGTACATTTCCTCACATATATGAGGTTGAATATACCTCAATACCCACCTAACCTGGGAATTCAAATCACTTGTCTTCTTTGTGGTTATATTTCAAATAGTCCAAATCTTACTTCAGGCTTTCAATAACTTCCATACTCTTTTGCCTGATTCACTTGTTTATGTTTCTTATACTGAGACAGTATTTTTATTAATACATAAGCCAGATAGATGATAGATAGATTGATAGGTAGATAGATCACAAAATTAAAGAAAGCATATACAGAAGTCATTATCACCATTCCTGCAACTGGCTACAAGGCCAAAGTTGGTATTTATGAATTATTTTTTCTACTATTTTTCCAAGTTCTCTTCCCCTTAATTTCAATCCAATATCAAGTAAGTAATTTTTCCTACAATAAAGGAATTGCTACTTTTCCAACAGGGAACTTTTTCTACATCAAGTATTGAATGACTTTCAATGTTATTTCATAGCATGGCTTACCATAGGCCCATTTGACCATCTTATACTCCACATACAGTGAGTTTAATATGGGAACTTCTGGGTCATTAGGGCAATAGATAAAAGAGACACACAAATGTCCGTCTGAACTGGCTTAAGTTCTTTATCATGTGAAGGGCCTTGCTAAAAGATGGTAGTTTTTACGTTATCTAATAAATGCATTATGTCCAGTAGAACTAAATGTAATATGCATTAATCATAAAATTTAAGGGGTATATCTAAACCCTGTTCCTTTTTTATTGGTAAGTGGCAAAATATGTCAAAAATTTTCCTTGATTTGAAGAACTATGCCAAAAAGTCCCTAACTTCAAGATCTTCAGAAATTTTAATGAAAAGGTAGTTCATTTTCAAGAAATTTCTTTACAATAATGCATTTGATACTTCATTTTCATGCTATTCAGATTTCACCAGCATGATGTTATCAGTGTGTGTATCAAACCATCATCATTTGGGATAGCTGATATGGTCAAGGTTTCTGTGGACTAAATTATGACTCAGCTCTAGAAAACAAATATAAACATAGGGCATATATGTCACCATCTTGTTTCCAGGTGAATGCAAAGAATTCCTGGTGTTTTCTGCTTATCTGAATAAGGCATACATATTTATTTGATCAGATAATGCCTTTAACAGCCACGAAGCTGAAATTATATGCTCCAATGTATTCATTCAATTTTCGATAAGAATACATTGAAAATTGCATCTCATGCTTCTATTGCTTCAAAACATTCAATAATCCATAGAAAGTTTCGCTCACAAACATCTATTGCTAAACTAGAAAAATAAATGTAAATACTATATTTATCTCCTGGAAAACCAACATGGGTTTGTTTTGCACCAAATCTCCCAATAGTAACAACAACAAGACTAGAAAAAAACATAAAATTCATGTGCTTAAAAGCATTAGAGAATAAGAAGTAATTAAAGATTTCTGGGGCTGATATTTTGTAGAGAAGGGAAGCGAGAGAGCTAAGCCCTGCGTTTGTGGTCACTTTTCTTTAAAGCCATGTGTTAATTCCACATATGACAAATGAATGCCTGAAAATCTATATGAAACTTTCTATGAAACCTTTAATTTGGGGAACAACAAATAGAATTCATTTTCTACCAATGAGAAGAAGTTTTAAAAACCCAGGTTTTGGTTTGTGACCACATAAGGCTTTACTGAAGTAAGGGTAAATAGAAAATAAGTAATGCTCAAGGGATTTCAAACCCAGCTTGAATAATGTAATTCTCTTATTGAATTAAAGTTGGGATATTTATTTCCTCAAGGCTGGCTCCCAGTGAGAAACAAAATTAAAATCATAAAGAGGATGAAATCACCAAAAATATTGAATTGCCTATACAAATTTTAAAATATATAATCTGGCAAGTAATGAAAACTAACAAAGCATAGAAGATAACTTTTGATTAAACAGCAAGACCATTAGAAACATATGCATAGTTGATACAAATAAAAAAAAAAAAACACTATTTAAAACAAGTGTATTGTGTTCCAATAATTAAAGCACAAAAATGGCTAACAAATTTACTGAAAGGAATTTGAAAATGAAAATATATAATGGTGGCAATTTAAAAGTATGTTGTTGGATTTAACAGCACATTGACATAGCTGAAGAGAAACTTAGTTAATTGGAAGAAAGTTTAAAAAAAATATGCAGACCTAAGCAGGGAGAAATAAAAAGAAGGACAATATAGAATGTATCATAAAATGACTTAGAGGGCACAGTGCAAAGCTCTAATATATAGTTAATTTGCCTACAATTCCATAAAGAGAAGATAAAGGTAATATGCAAAATATTTGAAGATATAATAGAAGAAACATTTTTTCAAATGTTAAAAGAAATCAAGCTGTAATTTCATGGGGCATTTTAAATATTGTGAACATAAAATTAAAAAAGGATAAATTTTCAAAAAGGATAAATTAAAAAGATATTGCATAATAACCTACAAAAAAGGACAAAGATTGGATTTTAAGGACATATTGCATAAAAATAAATAACAATAAAAGTAGATAAGCAATGAAAACAAGGTAAGCGAATGATATATTCACAGTGTAAAATGAATATAAATTACACTTTATTTATATATCAGCAAAACATCTTTCAGAATTGAACATAAAATGTAAAGTTTTTTTTCTTTACTGACCAAAAAAAAAATTGAAAGAATTTGTGACAAAAAGACGTATACTATAGGGATCTCTAGAAGATGATCTTCAGGAAGAAGAAAAATTCATTCAATTGGACACAATGAAATACAGGAAAGAATCAAGAATAATGGAGAGAGGAAATGTGTGAATAAACCTAATTGAATATTAATTATATACAATAATAATAAATACAAAACTAAGAGGAGATGCTAGATTTAAATACATATACATCATAAATTTTATTTTTAATATAAATGAGTTTATTAATCCTATTTAAAAAGGAACTCAATGGTATGAGCCATAAAAGAGAAACATCTTATATAACAGTATTAAAAAGTGAAAATATAATAACAGAAAATATAAAGCATAAATTCTAACCACAAGAAGGATATTATCATACTACAATAATATATTATAAAAAATAAACATCAAGGCAAGAAGTATTTCCAGAGATAAAATGTTTACAATGGTTAAAAAAAAAAAAAAAAAAAAAAAAAAAAAAAAAAAAAAAAAAAAAAACAACCATGTGACAAAAATATATAACCATTGTGAATTGAACATATCTAAAAACATAGCCTCAAAATATTTTTTAAATCACTGAGCTAACATGACAAACAAATCAACAATAATAAAACAATAATAATGGGAGGTGGATTTTTGTGTTTTTTTTTAATCATATATTTTTTATTTTTAAAGGTTTAGATTACATAAATGTTACATTAAAAATATAAGGAATTCACATATGCCCAACTCCCTTCCCCTCCCACACTTTCCCACATTAAAAACATCCTTCATTATTGTGGTACATTTGTTACAATTGATGAATCCATATTAAAACATTACTACTAAACATGGACTACAGTTTACATTACAGTTTACACTCTGTCCTGCACAAATTTGTAGTTTATGACAAAATATATAATGGCTCCTATCCATCATTGCAATGTCATGCAGACAATTCCATTGCCACCAAAATGCCCCCATATTATACCTCTCCTCTCTCTCAGAGCCTCTGGTGGCCACTGCCTTTATTTATTTATTTATTTATTTATTTATTTATAATTATTTTTAAAAATATTTTAAAAGATGCTTAGATTACATAAATGTTACACAAAAATTATATGGATTCCCATGTTCCCTACCTCCCACACCTCCCATAACATTCCACATGAACATCCTTCATTACTGTGGCACATCACCTACAATGGCTATACACATTCTGGGGCTTTGCCACTAAGCATGGACCATAGTTGACATTGTAGACCACACACTCTCCCGCACAGTTCTGCATGGTATATGCTGATGTAAATGGCCTATATCTTTCATTGTAATGTCACTCAGGATAATTCCCAAGTCCCAAAAGAGCCCCTGTATTACAACTGCTTTTCCCTCTCCCTGCCCCAAAATGTCTAGTGCCTACTGGCTCCAACTCAATGTTGTATTTTCTTCATTTGCTTGAATCACAATGCATCTACAACAGAATACAAGTAAGTCCACTCTAGTCCACAGCTCTTCCCTAATCCTGAGGAGTCTGGGATGGTGATGACCACTCCACCTCCAAGTGAGAGGGGGCTTATATCAATGGATGAGATGGATGGGATTATCCTGCCTGCAGCTGCAGACTCTCTCTATTCCCTGGGATGACCGTTGTCCATCATCTCCTTCTCACCAGGTGACTTGGGTGAGTCCATTGAGTTGTTGAGTAGAAGTTGCAGCTCCACTGAGATTCCAGGCACAGCTGGCACATGGGCAGACCAAAGGCTCCAGTCTCTGGAAGTACACCTACAAATTCCAGCATCACATATAGGTTTGAATAGAAAGGACTGATAGACCATTTGCAGGGAGGACTTATTTGAGTCCAACTCTGTCACTCTCAGGAGCACTGATTCCAAAGTATAGCCCACTGAAAAGGCATCAATCTCTGGAGCTATCCCCACTAATATAGGACCTGGGTGTCTCCAGAGCACTCAGGAGCCCCTCACTGTGGGGTGATATCCACTTTGGTGTTCTATGAGATCCTACTGAAGTGTGCATAAGCATTACCTCTGGGATGATGTCCTGGATTTCTTTGAAGTCTCTTAGCCATATGAACTCATTTGTCTTTACCTTTTCCCCCTTTTATTCAAGGTCTTTTTCCAATCATATTGCCAGTTGGCACTTGGTATTAATCCCTCATTGCCAGGGAGGTTCACCCACAAGAGTCATATCCCATGCTGGGGGGAATGTAATGCATTCGTATGCTGAGTTTGGCTTAGAGAGAGGCCACATTTGAGCAACAAGGAGACTCTCAGCTGGCAACCCTTAGCACCCCATAACAGTAGGCTAAGTTTCAATTACAAGAGCAAAGACTTGTAAGGCTAGTCATCAATAACAAGAACCCATTAGTGGATCATCCTTCTTAGCCAGACACTGCCCCTGTACTCCGAGGACTGTTGCTGCTCCCTTGGAGAATGTGGCAGAGCTCTCCAGGCTGGGAATTCAGTATTCTCTCATTTATTGAGTGATTCTACACCCACTGTGACCATGCCCAATGCCTTGATCATTTGAACAATTTTATATAGTTTTCATGTATATTCAGGTGAACTTCCTCCCATGAAACCCCCATTGACACCCCCCCACCAATGATCCTCTCCTGCCCCCGTTGTAACCTTGCTGTGATCTAAACCTTCCCTGAAGATGAAGACCATATAATAGCCAAATACAATAAATAGGAAAATGAAATAATAATGATAAGTTTAAATGTAAGAGATAAAAGACACGGATACTTAAAAAGAAAAACACTAAAAATAAAAAAAATTAAATTAAAGGATTGGGATATTCAAAAAGTGGGAAAATTTTTTTAAAATTTTTAAAATTTTAAACATTTTTCCTTTTATCACTACATTTTTGGGTGTCCAGTCTGTACCATGGCACCTTCCCCCTCTTACTCCCCAGTGTCTCCCAAATTTTCATTTAATTTTCAAAGAAGTTTTAGGTCACAGCAAAGTCACACAAAGAATACTAGAGGCTCTCATATACCCAACCTCCACCCCCTTCCCTCACCCCATATTTAAAAATTTTGTATGTGGATGGTAGCATTGTTATAACTGTTATACAGATAGTGAAACATAGCTACTAAACATTGTCAATGGTTTACAGTATAATTTACAATTTAGATGGTACAGTTTAGTAATTTTTGATAATATTTACCATGTCCTATGTCCATCACTGTAAGATAATGAAAAACATTTCCCTTGACCACTAAATACCCCGTGTTTGATCTTTTCTGTTCCTTCCTCCCCATCCCCCTGAGGCACATGACACCCCCCTGTCTTGACCGATTGGATGATAAGATTTGTAGTTACTTGCAACAAGAGTTCTTGACACTCTGATTGTCCTCCCCTACTAGGATCCACCATTGATCCTAAGAGACAGCCAGCTGTCTGTTTCTGGTTAAATCGGTCCCCCAAAGAAGGGAGTCCATCTCCTTTCTACTCACCATGTGGGTCTCCACTCCCCAACATAACACATTATTACAGGATGATCACTCACACACTTTCCAGAAGCCTACTCCAGATGCACCCCATCCTGAATGCCCCCCCAACTTACAACCTAAACCAGTGACACACTTTGTCTTATTGTCATAAGAGCATTCCCACTCCTGCACTTTCAACCTCATACCCACAAATCCTGTGATAATGGGAGATTTTAGCACAGCTCTCAGTAACTGCAAAAGCATGCATATAAAATATTCATAATGTTACAGAAAATTTAAAGAACATAATTAGCAATTTTGACATATTAAAATAAGAGAATAATGCACTGAACAACTACATTCTTTTCAAGAGCACATAGAACATTTTCCAAAACTGATCATATTCTAGGCCTTAGAGAAATTCTCAACAAATATCAAAGAATTACAATCATAAAGCATGCCTCAGAACAACAGAAGTATTACCCATACATTTTTTTAATTGAAAATTCCCAAATGTTGGAAAATTTAAATATATTTCTAAATAAATCATAAAGTAATAGAAATCAGAAAGTATTTTAAGCTTAATGATAATGAAAGTACAATGTATCAAAGCTTGTGAAATCAGCCAAAAGCTTGTGAAAGTCAGCCAAATCCTTACTTGGATGTAGTAGAAAATAATAAAGTATGAAAAATCAAAGCACTAATAATCCATTAATGGAATTATTAAAATGACAGAAATGTTAAATCAAAGTAAGCAGTGGGATGGAGGTGGTAAATTTAAGAGCAAGCCTGGTTTATGAATTAATCTGCATGATATGTTTGATGGTTAATTTCATGCATCTACTTGGCTGTGTTTAGGTGTCCAGTATGATCAAGCAAGCACTGGCCTGATTGTTACCAGTAGGGTATTTTGTGTATTTAAATCATTAGTCATTATGATTGTATCTAGGCTGACTAAATCTCCAGTCAGTAAAGGAGATTGCCTTTAGTAATGTGAGAAGACTCATCCAATTAGTTGAAGGACTTAAAGGGATAATTGATGATTTCAACAGCCAGAAAGAGTTCCTATTTCTAATTCAGCCAGCCAGCTTCTGTTGGGGCATACATTGAAACCTTCATCAAAGTCCCAACTTGTAGCCTGCTCTACAGAACTCAGATTTCTCAAGCCTCATGGTCATCTGAACCAAATTCTAAAATAAATATATCCTATTTGTTTGGTACATTATGCCATCAACAGCCAAAAGTAGACAATTGCTAAACTACTGTCTCACTCAAAGGTGGCAGTCAAAGATTTAGGGGAAGAAAAATCTTCCCAATGGGCAGTATTTTGAGCAGTATATCAGGTTTTCCACTTCATATGCAATTATCATGAATTGTGAATCGCCACTGACTCATGGAACATGTTAAAATCTTGATAAGTAATTAGATGGTTTGGACAGAAAAAAAATTGAAAAAAATATGGCAAAGCAGTCTGAAGGAGTGGTATGTGGGTGGCTCTTTCCAAATGAGAACCAAATGCAACAGAGATTGTTTTCCAGGTAAGTAAAAAGAGAATTCACAGCATAGCAGTCTCTCAAAAATATCAGAAAGATCTGTATTGTGGCTATCAATCACTTTATTCACCAATCATATTTGTGGACCTATTTACCAAATGACTACAATTGCAGAGATAAACACTATACATGGGCTCAATGAACACCATAATCAACCTTTCACCAAGCCTGATCTGGTTACTGTCTTTCTGAATGTGCTTGAACCCCTAATATGGCATCATTGTCTTGGAAAACTACCCATTTACCTAGTGGTAGCTCACTTAATTGAAATCCCTCAGTTTGGAGTTGGCAATAACTTGTTTCCTTATATACTGGATATGTACTTTTCTTCTCTAACTGCAATCCATTGTCCATTGCCCATCATATCCTGCTCATGATCATCTCTGATCTAGGGACACATTTTATGGTAAATAAAATAAAGAAAATTGCTCACCCCAAAAGAATTCATTGGTATAACCATAGTCCACATCACCTAGAAACAATTGGGTGGATTTAATGTAATGGTACATATTGCTAGCTAAGCAGGGCTGATCAGTATAGCCAAACTACAATGTCTTAACCAATCAGTCAAGTTTCTGGGAATTACCATTAAAGACATGGGGTCATGGCCATTAGAGATATTCCACAAATAGTACTAAATAAATTACTATCCTTTCTATATTCTAGTTATTTAGAGATGGCACTGGTGCTAAGAGATTTAAAATGGGGATTTGCCTATGCAGTGCCATTGGAAGCCCATAATCCTAATGCTCAGATGATTGCTGAAGTGTTTGCTATATGAACATATGCAGAATGGAGATTCTGGCAAAAGACTAATACCACCACCCTGTGATAAATACTGTAATTGGGTATTCAATGATTCACTGATGCATTGACCAGATGCAGATCATTTGAAACATAACTACTGGCAGGTCATTCATCTTTCATAGAAACACAACTCAGTGGCATCACAAGTGCGCATTATGCCATGGATGTTATCAGAGGGTCCTATAAAAAATGATGAAGCAGCATAACAAAGTTCCTTCATAAAATGGAAATAGTATTACAGAACATCCATGGCAGGTGACTCAGGAGAAGTATAGCATATTCATAAGCATAACATTCAGAACAAAATATAAATTCTGGCAGAGTTTTCTGCAACTGTTGCTAAGTGATATGAATCAATTATTCATTGCCTGCTGAAGAAAAACAAGATACCTGGTTTCTCAAAGGAAGTTCCCAAATTGAAGGATATGATTCAGTATGAAAATCTGCTGAATTTCACCCTCTGGATGGTAAAACCTTAGTCAAAGTAGCCAATGTTAAATCCACTCAAAAGGCAGATGTATGAGCAGCATAATTACCAATGCAGGGAAGAGTTGGTTCTCACCCTCAAAGCAATGTTTGTGTATTTATAGATTCATGCATTGTGGCTCACAGCCTCATTATTTGGTCAGGCAAACAAGCCTTACTGAATGGACAGTCAATACATACAGCAAAAGAAAATATTGTTGTAGAAGGTTATATGGTTTTTCTAAGGGTAAATTAAAGTGGGTCATGTGGATCCCACCAAATAATCCAGGTATTGGATCAATAAAGGAATAGAATTCTTTTGGCCTAGGCTCTGGATATGGTTACTAGGATATATAAGATGAATGAAATACAATGATGGGCAGAATACCATGCTCCACTAAGCCAACCAATGTTATTAATGTATAAGACCATGCTGAATATCAATCACAGAAAGCTACTTAAAATAACTTTAAGTAGGATTCCCCAAGGCCAAGAACTAACAGGGAGTGGGTATTTAGATTAAAAAGCACCATTAGCCACAATTTCTGGTGGCTTGAAATGGATATATCATGAAATAGACTTTAATTCCACTTTGGCGGCATTTCTTCTGTTATCCAAGCCTCAAACGAAAGCATTATCATGCAACTGACATAATATATTGTATACTAATGTGCCCCTGTATATTATTTTTCTATTTTTTATGGGCACTATGTGGTAAAGAGGATTCTATGGGAAATAGAGTTTGTATTAGTTAGCCAAAGGAGTCCTGATGCAAAATACCAGAAATTGATTGACTTTTATAAAGGGTATTTATTTGGGGTTGTATTAGTCAGCCAGAGGGGTGCTAATGTAAAATACCAAAAATGTGTTGGTCTTTATAAAGGGTATTTATTTGGGGTAGATGTCCACAGATACCAGGCCATAAAGCGTTAAGTTTCTTCTCACCAAAGTTCATTGCCACGTGTTGGAGCAAGACAGCTGCTGGCGTTTGCCAGGGTTCAGGCTTCTGGGGTTCTTCTCTTCCTGGGACTGCGTTTCTCTCCAGGCTTAGCTCCTGTTTCCTCCACAAGGAAGGGCTTGCTTTTCTTCCCCTGGGGCCTTCTTTCCAACATCAAAACTGCTTCTCAAAAGACTGCTTCAACTGTCCTTTGCTTTTCCTTTTATATTCGATTCCCTACCCACCAAGGGGTGGGGCTCAATGCCCTAATCCTAACCTAATCGTGCCCAGATTAACAGATCAGTTTACAAGCATGATTCAATAATATTTTTGGAATTCATAATTACATCAAACTGCCACAGGGGTAGAAGCTTACAATTACAGGGCCATACAGTGTAAGTTACTTCCCTCACAAAAGTCATGTGTTGGAGCAAGATGGCTGCTGATGTCTGTGAGGGTTCAGGTTTCCTGGGTTCCTCTCTTCCCAGGGCTTGCTTGTCTATTCCCAGGACTGGTATTTCCACAAGGTCAGCTGTAGACTGAGGCCCTCTAGGCTTTGCCTTTCTCCACAAAAACAGCTGTAGACTATCAGGTGAATGGCTTTTCCCAGGGCTTCTCTCCTACCTTATGAAAAAGCTCCTCTGTATGCTTACTTCCCTGGGCTCCAGCATTAAAACTCCAGCATCAGAACACCAACTCAAAACTCCAACTAACTCTTCTGCTCTGCCATATAGTTTTATCTCTGAGTCCCCACCTACCAAGGGGCAAGGACTCAATGTCCTAATGATGTGGCCCAATCAAAACCCTAATCATAACTTAATCATACCCAGAGGAACAGACCAGTTTACAATTCCAATATCTATTTTTGGAATTCATAAATAATGTCAAACTGCTACAGAGTTTAAGCAAAATAAAAAGAAATCTTAAAGGGATAAGAAGTTAAGAATCAGACAAAAATTGACATAGAATCTAGAGATGGGGAGAGGAATACCAGAAATGAACAGTTCTCAGAAGAGAAGTTTTGAAATCTGCATTGAAACTCCCCTGAAATACTTAGCTGATTACTGAATTGCATTTGGGCAGGGGTAGACTACAAGCAGCTCAGGAAAAAATGCTGAGAAACTGAAAGAGGTGAGCAGAAATTTCAGCAACTTCTTGTGCAGATGTATAGAAAAAGACTGAAGTTCAAATTTGGCCAGGTTGGAGTGACTTATAAAATGCTTCAGAATTTCTACTGAAGCAAAAGAAAGTCACATGACTCAAGATTAAGGTCTGCATCTAAGAATTAAGGACTATGTTACATCAAAACTAAAATAAACTCATCCTAACAGAGCCTAAAGTACAAATGTCTCAGGGATAAAGGATAACACCCAATAATTTAACTGCCTGCCAGAACAAAACTCAATATCCTCAGAAGAAGACAACAAAATACAGAGTCTCTAAAATGTATGATCCCAAATATCCAATGTAAAATCTCTTAAAAACTCACTACACATACAAATAAGGGAGAAAAATATGACCTGTAATCAAGAGAAAGAAAAAGTCAGTAGAATCAAACTGAGAGATGATTTAGATATTAGAATCAGTCGATGAGCTCTTTAAAATAACTATGAAAATTATGTTTAAAAATCTACAGACAAAAGATAAATATAATAAATGAAAAGATTAAGATTATTGGAAACTCTCAAGAAGAACCAAATGTAAATTCTATAACTAAAAAAACACATTCTGAAATCAAAATTTCATTGGATAGAAGTAGCAACTGAGTGAACATTATAAAAGAAATGATGAGTGAACTTGAGGACCAGTTAATAGAAATTCTTCTGAATAAAGTAGAGAGAAAATATTTTAAATGAACAAACTCTCACTGACTTGTAAATAATATCATTCTGAAATGCATTTGTGGAGTCCCAGAAGGAGAGGATATAGATATAGGAGCAGAAAATATATTTGAAACTAGGTTGGTCCCCAATTTTTACATATTTCATCAAAATTATAAGTTCATAGTTCCAAAAATCTCAGCAAACACCAAGGAGGATATATACAAAGAAATCACAGCTAGACAATTGGATAGCATTCAAAGGTAAGGAGAAAATATTAAATTTAGGCCAAAGGTGATAAAAACACATTACGTACAAAGAAACATTGATACAGAAATGGAATGGCATCTTTATTAAGCTGAAAGAAAAAAAATTCTCAACTTAGAAACAGCAAAAGTTGTTCTTTCACAATGAAGACAAAATAAAGACTTACAGAAAAATTATAGCTGAAAGAAGTCATAGCCAGCAGAGCTAAAAGAAATGCAAAAAGAAATTCTGCAGGTTGAAGGAAAACAATATCATTCTGAAATTAGGATTTACATGAAAAATGAAGAAAATGGAAAGGTTAAATATATGATAAATAGATGTTACTTTTCTTTCCTAAATAATTTTTTTAAATTACTTTTTAAAGCAAAATTAATAGCATTATATTTAAGGGTTATAGCATATGTAGAAGTAAAATATATGTAAAATTTTTTTATAAAGTGTAATGAAATATAATTGGAATTATAATTTCTATGTATTTTAAATTTATATATATATATAAGTGATTTACTATTAATTTCAAAATATTATGTTAAGTATGTGTAATGTAATGTGAAGATTCATTTAACATGTAAAATTGACTAGTTTATTGTATCCAGTTATTTGGTCAACAAGCACTGTCTTGATAGTTACTGTGAGGGCATTTTGCACTTGGATTTGCATCTGCAATCCATTGATTATCTATTACTGATTGTATCTACCACCAACAAAGGAGATCGCCCTTAACAATGCACAGAGTATCTTCTTCAAATCAATTGGAGGTCTTAAAAGCCAGAATTAAAGATTTTAGAATTAGGAAAAAAAGAATTTCTGCCTCAACTTCAGTCAGTCAGTTTCCCTTGAGAATTTCAGACTCAACTTCAACTTCATATTTGATGGAGTTTTCAGCTTTCAACCTGTCCTGTGGAGTTTGTACTTGCAGGTCTTCAGAAACACCCTAATTGGAGTTTCCAGATTTTGGTCTGCCTTATACAATTTGGACTTACCAGTTCCTAGAATAAAAGTGAGCCATTAAAATAATATCAAAAAAGAGTATAAAACAAATACTAATAAAAGTGATAAAATGAGATATATTTTAAAACTGCATTGAATGAAAAGATGTCAGGAATGTACATATAAAGATATGAAACATTAGAAAAAATAGAAAACATATAACAAAACCCAGTGATATCAATAATGACATGAAATGTAAAGGAACTTAACATTCTACTTAAAAGGCAGATATTGTAAATTTTTTTTAAACATAGGAATTTACCTGATATTTACAAGAGATGTGTTATTTATAAAATTAGGAGGGTTAAAAGTAAAAGAATGGAAAATACATATCATGTAAACACTAAGAAAAATAAAGATGAAATAGATGTATTAATAATAAATATTGTATGTTTTTATATATCTTATATGTATGCCCAGGTGAACTTCCTTCCATGTATCTCCTATCATTGACATCTCACATCAATGATCTTCCCTACCCAGTTGTAAACCTTCTGTGATCCAAAGCTTCTTCAAAAATGAAGCCATTAAAATAACCAAACACAATTAATAGGAAAATGAAATAATAATGATGTTTCAATATAAGAAATATAATGCATAAAATTTTTTTAAAATTAAATGAAAAGATTGGGATATTAAAAAATAATAAAATATATATATAATTTTTTGTGGCATTTTACCTTTCATCTGGAGACACCCATGTCCTAGGGTCAGGGCTGACAGCTCCAGAGTTTGGTGCCTTGCCAGCAGGCTCTACTTTGGCATTTGTGCACCTAAGAATGACAGAGTTGGACTCAATTATTTCTTCCCTACATTTGACTCATTTGTCCCTTGTATTTAAAACTATACTTGATGCTGGAGTTTGTAGGTGTATGTCCAAGAGACATGAATCTTTGGGCTGTCCATGTGCCAGCTGGGCCTGGAACCATGGTGTTGCAACACCTACTCTACAACTCATTGGACTCACCCAGGACTACTAACAAGGAGATGATGATGGACAATGACCATCCAAAGGAACAAAGAAAGCCTGCAAATGCAAGCAAGATAGTCCTATCGATATTCCCCATGGGATATAAGCCCTCTCTCAATTAGAGGTGGGTTGGACATCACCATCTCAGAATCCTCAGGATTGGGGAAAGGACTATTGACTAGAGTGGATTTACTGGTATTCTGCTATAGACATATTGTTATTCTAGCAATGATAGAAATTACAATATTAATGTGGAGCCAGTGGCCACTGGAGGCTCTGGGGGTAGGGAAAGGGAAAAACAGTTGTAATATGGGGGTTTTTTGGGGACTTGGGAATCACCCTGTATGACATTGCAATGAGAGATATAGGCCATTTAATAACACCACATAACATGCAGAACTGTGTGGAGAGAGAGTAGATTACAGTGTGAACTATGGTCCATGCTTAATGGCAAAGTCCCAGGATACATTTATCAATTGCAATGAATGTGCCACACTAATGAAGGATGTTTATGTGGGAGGGTGTGTGAGGTATGGGAATTGGGGCATATGGGTATCCCTATATTTTTATGTAACATTTATGTAATGTAAGTTTCTTTTAAAAAATAAAAAAAATATTATAAAGAAATAAATAAGTAGGCTTCAACTTTAAGAAGGTTATTACATAATGGTAAATCTTCTGTTTTCTAGGAAAATATAATAATTCTAAATGTGTATGCATTCAATAACTGAGTTTCAATAAACATGAAACAAAATTGAGGATACAATAAGCAAAAATAGTCAAATTCCCAATCATGGTTGGTGATTTTTGTGGCCCTCTCTGTAACTGATAGAACAAATAGATGAAACATATAATTATAGAATATATTTGAAGAAAACTCTCATCCAAGGTAACCTAATTAACATTTACAGAATACTACACCCATCAAATACAGAACACATTCTTTTCCATTGCACATTGAACAGTCATAATAGACCATATGTAGGCTATGAAACAAGACCTAATTAATTTCAAATCACAGAGTATGTCCTCTTACTACAATAGAATTAAATTACAAATCAATAACAATAAGATAACATGGTAGGCAAGTTTAAAGATGACTTTGAGTGATGCCTAACTTCTGGTATTCATGCCTTTGTGTGATCCCCTGTCCTTGATACACAGTTGGAACAAGTGGGTTGGACCTAGCTACTTGTTACTAATAAATAGAATATGGATAAAATATTGGGATGTCAATGCTGTGATTAAGTTATAAAAGACTATGATTTCTGTCTCATTACCATTCACTCTCTGGCTGTGCTTCCATGATTTCTGTGATGAAGCAAATTGGGAAAGCCCACATGGCAAAGAACTGAAGGTGGCTTTCAGCCAACCATCAGTGAGGACAGGAGTTCCATGTTCTAACAACCCATAAGAAATTGAATCCTACCATTAACCATGTCAGTTAGCTTGGAAGTGCAAACTTAGTCATTTCTTCACATGAGAATGGAACAGAAAACGTATTTGAAGAAATATTGTAGCCTGAGCTGATACCTTCATTACATTTCTTCAAGAAGATGAACCTACTAAGCTATGTCCAGTTTGTGGACCTAGAGAACCTAGAGATAATAAATTGTACTGATTCAAGCCACTAAGTTTTGGAGTAATTTGTTATGCTGAAATGAACATTTATTAAATATATCTATAAAATCTTCCAAACATTTGAAAAGTTAGCAATAAATATTTAAGGAGCCCTTAACCACAGAAGAAATCAGGAGATAAATAAGCAAATATTTAGAACTAAACACTAACTAAATATATATAAAAATATGTGGAAATAACCAAAGCAGTGATTACTAGTGAATTTATTGCTTAAATGCTTATATTAAAAATAAATGTTTAAAACAACTATTTAGTGGAAGGCAACATGGTGTCATTTTAAGTAGACAATAACCATCACTCTCGCAAAAGACAGCTGATTAGGGACAGGATCCTGCCCAAGTGAGCTGTTCTGGGAGCCCATGGAGTGGGAGTTTTGGGACATTGATCTGGACAGGGAGACAGATTGCTCAAGATAAAACTGTGAATTTTTAGCCTTGTTCCTGGAAAACATGGATGGCTAAGCCCCACCCTCAGGGCAGGGGGCCAGGGTGAGGCCTGGCTCCCCCCAGTCACCCAGCAAGAGGGAGCATTCTCTGAGAGTGGGAGGGTTCTGGCAAAGGGTGAAGAGGGGTTTCTTTCTGTGGGTTTGGTTGCCTGGACACCCTTAGAGTTCAGGAAGCACACCAGCCAGCTCAATGGGGCACCAGGCTGAGGGGAGGGGTGAATCTGCTGAGGAAACGTGATTTACCTAACCACCCCAGGATACAGAGTCTTGGCTTGAGAAAGGACAGAGTCAGCCAATTTAATATTTCTGCATTGAGGACTATCAGAATCTCAGCTCCACTAAGGGAGCCAAGCAGTGCAAAGCACTTAATAAGTTTCCAAGGGCCTATTTAGGGTCCACTGGGAGGATGATGTGGTCTAGAAAAGGATTGAAAATCATTTTGGTAAAGTGTACTCAGTCATCAGGGTCACATTTGAATTTCAAAAGGGATCTCAACCTGATCAGGAGAGGGGAGAGGGGATCTGCTCCTACAGCTTGCTGAATCCTGCTGCTCTAGGAGAGTAAAACCTGCCTGGGGAAAAGTGACTGAATAGCTTTCTGAAGAGCTAACTGACACAATTAGAAAGGTAGCTCAGAGGAGGAATTTCTGACTTAATATATAAGGTCCCTAGTTTGAATCCCAGCTCCCATAAAAGTGGTTATACACTGGGATATCTAACACCCAGGTGATGCCATAGGACAGGGAAAACATAGATATTATTTTTGTACTAGCTTCTTTTGGGTCCCTTATTTTTCAAAAAAAAAAAAAAATTACTTAAAAAAAATTAACAGTTTACTCACTAAAACCAACCTCAAAACCTGCAGAGAGAAGCCTGCAGGGTAAGTGACTGATGAACACAGGCAGCCTGAGAGGCTCCAAAATGGTCCAAGAAGGAATGCTGTTCTTTCTTAGCTTTGTTTGACTGCTTGCTTGTGTGTTCGTTTGGGTTTTTTGTACTGTTTTGTTTCTTGTTTTCCTCTCCTCTTTCCACCACCCTCTTTTTAAAAAATTATGTGCTTCTAGCTTGTTTCTTTGCTGTGCTTCTCCTTCCTTGATTTCCCATTTTCTGTGTATACTGATTTTGTCTACCAATGCTATATCTTTTCCTTTCTTCATCTTTCTATCTTCTGCATTCTGTTGTGGTTTGTACATTTCACCTTTTTTTATTAGTCCTCAACTTTACTGGTTTCAATTTCTATCTTGTCTATTCTTTTTTTTTAATTAACTTTTTTCTTTCTGTCCACTCTTTTCCCTTTCTCCCTCCCCTCATCATTCTGGCCTTTTAAATCATTCTATATCTTTCTCCCTCTTCAGTGTCTCATTTCCCTGTAGATACTCCACTTTTTTATTCCTATTACTCTACACTGCCTACATGAGTTAAATATTCATTTTACTGTCTCTTATATGGGCCCTGCTATAACTTTTATTATTATTACTATTGTCCTTTTTCTTTTCATATATCTTTCAATTTCTCTGGACCTAATCTTTTTCCTTCAAGGGAACATAGAAAATAGCAAGGAAATAGAACAAGAACAAAGTGTTAAAGAGAAAACAACACACACGCAAAACCAGCAGCTAAACAAAACGCTAGAATAGAGAGAGAAGCTAATCAACTGAATAAACCCATTGAGATATATGATGACCAGAGGACACAAAAAACAACAAACTATACTAAGAAACAGGAATACATGGTTCAGTCCAATGAACAAACTGAAAACCAGGAAGACATGCAGAACATCGAACAACTAATCAAAGCTGTCCAAACAAATATCATGGACCAAATTAATGAAGTGAAGGAAGAGATTAAGGATATTAAGAAGACTCTGGGAGAACATACTGAAGAAATTGTAAACGTTCATAAAAATATAATGGATATGATTGTGATGAAAGTCACAATCCAAGAAATAAAAAACAACAACACTGGATTTATGTAACAGCAGATTTGAACAGGCAGAAGAAAGAATTAGTGATGTGGAAAACAGTACATCTGAAATCAAACAGATAGTAGAATAGATATATAAAAAAGATAGAAAAAAACCAGCAGGGACTTAGGGATTTAAATGACAACAAAAATCACACCAACATAGGCATTACAGGCATCCCAGAGTGAGAAGAGAAGAGAAAGGGAACAGAAGGAGTGTTTAAGGAAATAATGGCTGAAAACTTCCCAACTCTATTTACGGAGATGGATGTACATGTTCAGGAAGCACAACACACCCCAAATAGTATAAATTTTATAAGACATATACTTGTCAAAATGTCCCATGCTCAAGACAAAGAGAAAATACTCAAGGCAGGAAGAGAAAAGAGAACCATCACATATAAGGGAAGCTCAATAAGATTAAGTGTTGATTTCTCATCTGAAACCATGGAGTCAAGAAGACAGTGGTATGACATAGTCAAGGTACTCAAAAAAAAAAAAAAAAAAAAAAAAAAACTTGCAGCCATGAATTCTCTATCCTGCAAAGCTGGCATTCAAAAATGATGGAGAGTTCAAAATATTTGCAGATAAACAGAAATTAAGAGAATATGCCAATAAGAAACCTGCCCTTCAATAAATACTAAAGGAAGTTCTACAGATTGAAAGGAAAAAACAGGAGAGAGAGTTGATGGGAGTGTAAGAACAACTAAAAAGACAAAAAGAGAAATAAAAACAATATATGACATACATAAACCCAAAGAAAATATGGGTGATGTAAGAAATTCCTCAAGAGTAATAACACTGAATGTTAATGGATTAAAATCTCCAGTCAAGAGATATAGATTGGCAGAATGGATAAGGAAATATGACCCACATGCATGTTGTCTATAAGAAACCCTCCTTAGACCCAGGGATTCAAAGAGGCTGAAAGTGAATGGCTGTAAAATAATTTTACAAGGAAACAACAACCAAAAGTAGTTATACAAATACCAGACAAAATAGACTTTAAATGCAAACTACTGTAAGAGACAAAGATGGATGCAATATATTAGTAAGAGGGGTAATCTTTCAAGAAGAAAGAACAATCATAAACATTTATGCACCTAATCAAGGTGCATCAAAATACATGAGGCAAACCCTGGAAAGACAAAGTGGAGACATAAATGCTTCTACAATTAGACAGAACATCTCAACAGAGAATCAATAAAGAAACAAAGACTCTGAATAATAATTGGAGGATCTGGACCTAATAGATATATAGAACCCTACACCTAAATACAGTAGGATATACATTCTTCTCAATTGCACATGGATAATAGTCCAAGACAGACCACATGTTGGACACAGAACAACTCTCAATGAATTCAGAAAGACTGATATTATACAAAGTAATTTCTCTTACCACAATAGAACGAAATTGGAAATCACTAAGGGCCAGAGAATCAGATTAGGCACAAAGATGTGGAAATTAAACAACACACTCTTAGACAAGCAGTGGGTCAAGAAGGAAATCTCAAAAGAAATCAGTAATGACCTAAAAATGAATAAAAATGAAAACACAACATATCAAAACCTATGGGATGCACGCAAAGCTATACTGAGAGGGAAATCCATAGCTGTAAATGCATATATCAAAAAAGAAGGATGAGTTAAAATTGAAGATCTAACAGTACACCTGGAGGAATAGGCAAACAACAAGAAAACCCCAAATAAAGAAGAAAGAAGGAAAGAGCAAAGATTAGAGCAGAACTAAATGAAATAGAAAATAAGAAACACTGGAAAAATTAAAGAAAACTGAAAGATGGTTCTTTGAGAAATCAATAAAATTGATAAACCCTTAGCCACACTAACAAATAAAAAGAGAGAGCAGATGCAAATACACAAAATAAGGAATGAGGAAGTGATTATCACTGCTGACCCCAAGGAAATAAAGATTATCATAAAAGGATAGTTTCAGAAATTAAATGCCAACAAGAATGATAATTTAGAGGAAATGGCCAAATTCCTAGAATCTCACAAACACCCTAAATTGATGAAAGAAGAAATTGATGAACTCAACAGTCCAATTACAAGTAAAGAGATAGACTCAGTCATCAAAAACCTCTCAACTAAGAAAAGCCCAGGACCAGATGGCTCAGAGGTGAATTCTACCAAACATTCTGGAATGAGCTAACACCAATCCTGTTTAAGCTCTTCCAAGAAATAGAAGTAGAAGGGATATTGTCTAATTCATTCTATGGTGCCGAAATCATCCTAATACCAAAGCCAAACAAAGATGCCACAAGAAAGAAAAATTACATACCAATCTCTCTAATGAACCTTGATGTTAAAATCCTCAACAAAATCTTTGCTAATCACATTCAATGACATATCAAATTAATTACACACCATAATCAGTGCATTTCATCCCTGGCATGCAAGGATGGCTTAAATAAGAAAATCAGTCAATATAATACACCACATAAATGGATTGAAAGAAAAAAATCACATGATCATCTCTATAGATGCCAAAAGAGCATTCAACAAAACACAGCATGCTTTCTTCATAAAAACACTGTAAAAGATAAGAATAGAAGGAAACTTTCTGAACATGATAAAGGGTATATATATGGATGCATCATCTCCAATGGTGAAATCCTAAAAGCTTTCCCTCTAAGATCAGGAACAAAACAAGGATGCCAACTATCATGACTTCTATTTAACATTGACTCTGAAGTACTTGCTCAAATACTGAGGCAAGAAAAAGATATAAAAGGCATCCAAATTGGAAAGGAAGAAATGAAAATTTCACTATTTGTAGATGACATGATCCTATACATAGAAAGCCCTGAAAAATCTAAAACAAAGCTTCTAGAACTTATAAAGCAGTTCAGTAAAGTCACAGGCTATAAGATCAGTGCTCAAAAATCGGTAGCATTTCTGCACATCAATAACAAGAAATCTGAGGAGGAAATCAAGAAAAAAATACCATTTACAATAGAAGCTAAAAGAATCAAATATCTAGGAATAAATTTAACTAAAGATGTGAAGTACATACATACAGAAAACTATACAACACTGTTAAAGGAAATCAAAGGAGACTTAAATAAATCGAAGAATATTCCGTTCATGGATAGGAAGACTAAACATCATCAAGATGTCTATCCTACCCAAATTAATCTACAGATTGAATGCAATCCTATTAAAAATCAACATTGTATTTTTTAATGAGTTGGAAAAACTAAATACAAAATTTATTTGGAAGGGTAAGAGATCCCAAATCACCAAATATATATTGAAAAAGAAAAATGAAGGTGGAGTTATCACACTACCTGACTTTAATACATACTACAAAGCTGCAGTGGTCAAAACTGCATGGTATTGGCACAAGGATAGACATACTGACCAATGGAACTTAATTGAGAGTCCTAATATAGATTCTCACATAATCAGTCATCTGTTATTCGTGGACAAGGCCACCAATCCCACTCAGTTGAGAGAGAATGGCCTCTTCAAAAAATGGTGCTTGGAGAACTGGATATCCACATCCAAAAGAATGAAAGAGGAACATCATCTCACACCTATACAAAAAATCAACTCATGATGGACCAAAAATTTAAATATAATAGCCAGGACCACAAAGACCTTGGAAGATAATGTAGGGAAGCATCTACAGGACCTTGTAATAGAAAATGGTTTCATGAACTTTACACCCAAAGTACGATTAGCAAAAGAAAAAATAGATAAATGGGATCTCCTCAAAATTAAAAACTTCTGCACCTCAGAGGACATTATCAAGAAAGTAAAAAGGCAGCATACCTAATAGGAGAAAATATTTGGCAACTATATCTGATAGGAGCCTAATATCCTGCATATATAAAGAAATCCTACACCTTGAAAATAAAAAGACAAACAACCCATTTATAAAATTGGCAAGTGACCTGAAATGGCACTTCTCCTAGGAAGTAATACAAATGGCTCAAAAGCACATGAAAAGAAGCTCCACATGGCTAGCTATTAGGGAAATGCAAATCAAAACTACAATGAGATACCATCTTACATCCATTAGAATGGTGGCTATTAAAAAAATAGCAGACTATAAATGTTGGATAAGATGTGGAGAAATGGGAACACTTACCCACAGCTGGTGGGATTATAGAATGGTCTAGCCATTATGGAGGACAGTTTGGCAGTTCCTCAAAAAGCTAACTATCGAACTTCCATATGATCCAGTGATTCCACTGCTAGGTATATTCCCTGAAGAATGGAAAGCAATTCTTATATGGACTTATATGGAGCACTTATATGGACGCCAATGTTCATAGTGATATTGTTCACTATTGCCAAAAGTTGGAATCAACTCAGGTGCCCATCAACAGATGAATGGATAAACAAAATGTTGTATATACATACAGTGGAATATTACTCATCTGTACAAAGGAATAAAGTGCAACCACATGGGAAAACATGGATGAATCTTGAGGACCTTATGTTGAGTGAAGCAAGCCAGGCACTGAAGGATGAACAGTACATGACCTCACTGATATGAATTAAGGATATTGATCAGTCTCAGAGAGCCATGTCCTGTAAGATAGGCTGACAAGAAATAAGAAAGAGACGGTTGTGAGCCATCACTCATATGGACATAATCTATGGTAAAGTGATAGAGTATAGTTGCATATTGAAGGGATAGGACAGGAGGGTAGTGATTTTATTGGGTTTGGTGCTGCAGGGTTGACATGTGGGTAGATTGGGAAGGATGGGTTAGAAATTCCAGAATACTGGGGGGGAGGGTTGGGAGAGGGACCAGGTGAACACTGGGGATTTGTGGGTATGAGGTTGAAAATACAGAGGTGTGAACTCTCTTGTGGCAATATGACAAGGAAGGGTCACTGGTTTCAGGTGTTAGTTGGGGAGGGCATTTGGGACGCAGCACACCTGGAGAAGGCTTCTAGGGAGTGTGTGAGTGTTCATTCTGTCATAATGTGTTGTATCAGTAGGTGGAGACCCACATAATGAGTGGGAAGCAGTTGAACTCCCATATTAAGGAGGACTGATTTGTTCAGAAATAGACAGGTGGCAGTCTCTCAAGGGCATGGGCTATTCCTAGTAGGGAAGGATAAACCAGTGTATCAAGACCTCTTGTAGCATGTAACTATAAATCTTGTCATCCAATGAGTCAAGCCAGGGGATCGTCACCGTCCTGGGGGAATGGGGTGGGAAGAATAAAACAGATCATCTAGGTGGTATTTAGTGGTCAGTGGAAACGTTCTTCATTACCACACAGTTATAAACACAGGACATGGTAAATATCATCAAAATTTATAAAAGTGTACCATCTAAAATGTAAAGCATAGTGTAAACCATTGACCATGTCTAGTAGCTATGTTTCACTATTTGTATATCAGTTATAATAAGGCTACCATCCACATAAAAAAAAGGTGTTAATATTTGGAGAGGAAAGGGGGAGGATGTTGAGTAGATGAAAGTCTCCTGTATTCTGTGTGTGAATTTGCTGTGACCTAAAACTTCTTTGAAAACAAAATGAAAAATCATGAGACACTGGGAAATGAGAGGGTGAAGGTGTCACAATACAGACTGGACACCAGATATTGCAGTGATGAAAGGCAAAAGGTAAAAAAATATATATTTTTATTTTTTTTAATTTTAATATCCCAATATTTTAATTTAATTTTAGTTTTTTTTATTTATTTTTATGTATTTTATCTCTTACATTTAAACTTATCATTATTATTTCATTTTCCTATTACTTGTATTCAGCTATTGTAATGGCTCCATCTTTGAAGAAGCTTTGGATCACAGAAGGGTTACAACTGGGGTAGGGGAAGATCATTGGTGTGGGGTGTCAGGGATGGAGGGTGGATGGGAGGAAGTTCACCTAAGCATAAATATAAAGTATATAAAAATGTGTGAGTGTTCATGGAGCATTGTCACAGTGTGTTGAGAGTCACTCAATAAATGACAGAATACTGAATTTCCATCCTGGAAAGGTCTGCCACATTCTCTAAGGGAACAGTGATAGTCCCCCAAGTGTAGGAGCAGTGATTGGTGAAGGAGGATGATCCATTGATGGGCCCATTTACTGATGACTAGCCTTGTGATTCTTTGCTCTTGAAATTGGAACTTACCCTATTTTTATGGGATGCTTAATGGTTGCCTCCTGAAAGCTTCCTTGTTGCTCAAATGTGGCCTTCTCTAAGCCAAATGCAGTATATGAATGCATTACCTTCCTCCATGATTCATGTCATGGGACATGACTCCCAGGGATGACCCTCCCTGGCACCAAGGGATTGCAACCAAGCACTAACTGGCAATGTGACTGTTAAAAGACCTTGAATAAAAGGGGGAAAAGGTAAATACAAGTGAGTTTATATGGCTAAGAGACTTCAAAATGGGTCGGGAGGTCATCCCAGAGGTAATCCTTATGCACATCTCAGTAGTATCTCAGAATTCCAAAATGAATATCACCCAAAATAATGGGGCTTCTGGGGACTCTGGAGACACCCAGGTCCTAAGTCAGGGTGGATAGCTCCAGAGTTTGGTGCCTTGCCATTGGGCCCTACTTTGGAGTTTATGCTCCTGAGAGTAACAGATTTGGACTCATCTAGGTCTTCCCTCCACATGGGTCACCTGTCCCTTCTATTCAAACCTGTGCTTGGTGCTGGAGTTCGTAGGTGTGATTTTGGATTATTGGGTTTGGGGGCTGCCATGTGCCAGCTGGGCCCAGAGCCTTGGTGGAGCATCAGATCCTTCTCTACAGCTCATTGGACTCACCCAGGACAACTGGGGGGAGATGATGGTGGACAGCAGGCATCCCAGGGAATGGAGGGAGTCTGCAGCTGTGGGCAGGATAATCCCATCCATCTTCCCCATGGGATATAAGTCACCTCTCAATTGGAGGTGGAGTGGACATCACCATCCCAGACTTCTCAGGATGGGGAGAAGAGCTATGGACTGGAGTGGACTTACTGGTATTCTACTATAGACATATTGTGATTCAAGCAATGGATGAAATTATAACATTGAGGTGGAGCCAGTGGTCCCTGGAGGCTCTGGGGACAGGGAGAGGGAAAAGCAGTTGTGGTGCAGGGGGTTTTTGGGACTTGAGAATTGTCCTGAGTGACATTGCAATGACAGATATAGGCCATTTCATATCATTATGTAACATGCAGAACTGTGTGAGGAGAGTGTGGTCTACAATGTGAACTATGGTCCATGCTTAATGGCAAAGCCCCAGGATGTGTTTATCAGTTGCGATTAATGTGCCACACTAATGAAGGATGTTTATATGGGAGGTTGTGGGAGGTGTGGGAGGTAGGGCATATGGGAACCCCTTTATTTTTTGTAACATTTATATAATCTAAGTATCTTTTTTAAAAAAATTAAAAATTAAAAAAAACAAAAAATATTTTAAAAACTATTTAAGTTTTTACCTTAAAATTACAAAAAGAAAAGTAATTTAATGTCAAAAGAAGAAGCATGAAGTTTATAATCAAGTCAGGATCAAAGATCAATAAAATAGAAAACATGAAATAATGTAAAAAGCCAAATTATGTATTTGATATAAAAATGTTACTTATTTGGTAATAAAATTGACAAACCTCTAGAATATATGATGCAGAGTAAAATCCAAATGACTAATACCAGGAATATAAAGTAGATGAACATTGCTACAGATCCCTTAGACAACATTATGCTCCTTTTGAGATGTAGAATATTGTATTGTCCAAAAATGGATGCAGCGATATCTTCCCTCAGATATTCTATTCTGTAATATAACTTTGCCAATCTCCCATCAAGTGTTGTATTTATTTCTCTACACCCTCTAGGATGGCCAGGCCCTCTGACTAATTTTACCCATAGAAGATTGTGAATGTGTCACTGTAACAGTCCTGAAAATAGCCCTTATCTGGCCTGATAGCTTATATTTTCTAACACTAGAAGCACTGCACATTATGAAAGAAGTCTATCCTGCTGCAGAAATCTTGTGAATACATCTTGCATCCAAATGGAAAAAGAGAGGGACTTGGAGGATCCCTGTTAGATATCATTTCTGAGACTTCATGAATGGTAATAAGGCTCTCTTGGACCCTTCAGACAAGCCCAGTAATCAGTTGAAAACACAAATTGACTATAGTCCAAGACACATGAAGCCTAAAAAATACCTAGCCAATTCCTGTCTGAATTTCTGTCTCACCAAATCTTGAGACAAAATAATATATTTGTTGCAAAGTCACAAATATTTGGAGTCATATATCACTGTGATGGTTTGGCTCATGTGCCAACCTGGCCCAGTAATAGTCCCTGTTTTTCAGCAAAGCAAGCAAAAGCCTGATTGTTACTGTAAGAACATTTAGTTGACTTAAATCATTAGTTAGTTGATGGAATCTTTGGCTGATTACATCTACAATCAACTGAGGATATTGCCTTTAGCAATGAGAGACGGCTCATCTAATCAGTTGAAGGCCTTAAAGGAGAAGTGATGATTTCAGCAAGTCAGAAGAGAAAATTTCTATCTCTATTTTGGCCAGCCATTATTCCTGGAGAATTCATTGAAAACCTTCATCAGACTTCTTAGCTTGCAGACTACCCTACAGAATGTGAACAGGTACAGGTCCACCATCACATGTGACAATTTTATAAATTCTCATAATATTTACAGATCTCTTCTGTTGCTTTTGAGGGAACCCAGGCTAAAACAATCATATAACAAAAGATACACTGAACAATAATTGGTAATTTGAAATGAGGTGCATCCATAACAAAAATCTAAAGCATGTGGCATTGACTTTGGTGCCAGGAGGTAGATGGGAGCTAGAAGGGCTTTGTCTTAGTTCCCCAGGGTGCAAAGATATATATCATGCAGTGGGTTCATTTAGACAATGGAAATTTATTGGCTCACAGCTTTGAAGCTAGAAGAAGTCCAAAAGAAAGGCATCAGCAAGTTAATGCTTTCTCCCTGAAGACTGTTCTATTCCTGGCTGCCAACAATCCTTGGATACCTTGGCTTTCTTCTCACATGACAATGCCTTTCCTTTCTCATTTGGGTTATATTAACTTCCAGTTTATACTCAGCCACAGGACATTCTTTTTTAAAGATCTTAAAGTGATAGTAATAAGGCTCAACCTCATAAGGGTTGAGTCAGACCATAACTAAAAACATCTTCAAAAGATTCTCTTGACAAAGGATCACACCCATGGGAATTAATTAAAATTAAGAATGCTTTATTTTTCTGGGGTACATAATTCAACTTAACATAGCCTGTGCTTTGGAACCCAAAAGGACGTGTTCTTCCCATTTGAAAAACACATTCATTCTATCACAACAGCCAAAAATACTTAACCCATTTCAATGATAATGTTAAGTACAAAGTCTCATCAAAATAAATTATGAATGTGGTCTATACTGGGCAAATATAATGGTAGGAAAAACAGAGGATACACATTTTGTGGCAGTTTGAGATTATTTATATATTCCAAAAAGAAAGATTATGTTTCTAAAAGGTCTTTTCCTCTGGGCAGGAAAAATTTTGATTGTATTAGATTCAGCTGAGATGCCTTTGATTAAATTATGTTATGATTAGGGCTTTGATCTAACCATGTCGGTAAGGTATAACTCAGGTTAATCCCAGTCCACTTGGTAGGCTATATGAATGAACACTCACTCAAGAAGACACACAGATGAACACACAGAGAAAAGGAGCTAAATCTCCATAGACAAGGTAGAGGAGAGAACTTTGATCCTGGGGCCCTGGAGAAAGATGAGCCATTTGTCTGATTACCTTTTTGTTTATTTATATATTTGTTATTTATTTATTTGTTTATTATTGTGTGTAAAAATCCAAATTTTCACAATACAAAACAATATTTGTAAAATGATATATAAATATATGCATATATGTGCATTTGCTTACATAAATGTTATATATATATTTTTTTACATATTTTAAAAGATTACATAAGTGTTACACAATAATTACAGGGATTCTAATGTTCCCTACCTCCCACATCTCCCATAACATCCCACATGAACATCTTTCATTAGTGTGGCACATCACCTGCAATGGGTATACACATCCTGGGGCTTTGTCACTAAGCATGAACCATAGTTCACATTGTAGACCATACTCTCTCCCACACAGTTCTGCACAGTATATGATGATGTAAAATGGCCTATATCTGTCATTGTAATGTCACTCAGGATAATTCCCAAGTCCTGAGAAAGCCCCTATATTACAACTGGTTTTCCCTTCCCTGCCCCAAAAGCATCTAGTACCCACTGGCTCCACCTCACTGTTATAATTTCTTCCATTGCTTGAATCACAATATGTCTACAACAGAATACCATTAAGTCCACTCTAGTCTATAGCTCTTCCCCCAATCCTGAGGAGTTTGGGATGGTGATGTCCACTACACCTCCAAGTGAGAGTGGGCTTATATCCCATGGATATGGTGGATGGGACTATCTTGCCTGCAGCTTCAGGCTCTCTCCAATCACTGGGATGGCTGTTGCCAATCATCGTCTCCTTACCAGGTGACATGGGTGAGTCCATTGAGCTGTAGAGTAGGAGTTGCAGCTCCACCAAATTACAGGCACAGCTGGCAGATGGGCAGGCCAGAGGCTCCAGTCTCTGGAAGTACACCTACAAACTCCAGCATCACATATAGGTTTGAATAGAAGGGGCAGATGGACCACGTGCAGGGAAGACTTATTTGAGTTCAACTCTGTCACTCTCAGGAGCACAGATTCCAAAGTAGAGACCACTGATAAGGCATCAACCTTTGGAGTTATCCACCTTTATATAGGACCTGAGTGTCTCCAGAGCCCTCAGGAGCCCCTTTGCATCGGGTAATATCCACTTTTTTGATTTATGAGATCCTACTGAGGTGTGCATAAGCTTTTCCTCTGGGATGACCTGCCAACTCACTTTGAAGTCTCTTAGCCACATGAACTCATTTGTCTTTACCTTTCCCTCCTTTTATTCAAGGTCTTTCTCCAGTCATATTGCCAGTTGGCACTTGCTATTAATCCCTCATTGCCAGGGAGGCTCATCCCCAGGAGTCATGTCCCATGCTGGGGGGAAGGTAATGCATTCATATACAGAGTTTGGCTTAGAGAGAGGCCAAATCTGAGCAACAAGAGGGCTCTCAGGTGGCAACCCTTAGGCACCCCATAACAATAGGCTAAGGTTCAGTTACAAGAGTAAAGATTCATAAGGCTAGTCATCAATAACAAGAACCCATCAGTGGACTCTCCTCCTTTGCCAGACACTGCCCCTGCACTCGGGACTGTTTCTGCTCCCTTGGAGATTGTGGCAGAGCTCTCCAGGCTTAGAATCCAGTTTTCCCTCATTCATAGAGTGATTGTCTACCCAACATGACCATGCCCCATCCTTGGATCATTTGAACAATTTTATATATCTTTTATGTATATTCAGGTCAACTTCCTCCCATGAATCCCTCATCCCAGACAACCCCCACCAATGATCCTCTGCAGCCCCGATTGTAACCCTTTAGTGATGTAAACCTTCCTTGAAGATGAAGCCCATATAATAACCAAATACAATTAATAGGAAAATGAAATAGAAATGATAAGCTTAAATAAAGGAGGTAAAATAACATGGAAACTCAGAAAAATAAACTAAAAATAAAATATAATGAGTGGATTGGGACATTCAAAAAATGGGAAAAAAGGAAAAAAAAAATTAATTATTATTTTTTCCTTTTATCACTGCATCATTGGGTGTCCAGTCTGTACTATGGCACCTTCCCCCACTCGTTCCCCAGTGTCTCCCAAATTTTCATTTAATTTTCAAAGTTTTGGTGACAGCAGAGTTACACACAGAATACTAGACAGTCTCATATACCCCACCCCCTTCCTCTTTCCTCATCCCATCTTAAAACCTTTTTTTGTGTGTGTGGATGGAAGCTTTGTTATAACTGTTATACAGATAGTGAAACATAGCTACTAAACATTGTCAATGATTTACAGTATAGTTTACAATTTAGACGGTACAGTTTAATAATTTTTTATGATATTTACCATGTCCTATGTACAGTACTGTACGGTATTGAAAAACATTTCCCATGATGACTAAATACCCACTGTTTGATCTTTCCTTTCCTCCCCATCTCCCTGGGGTACATGACACTCCCTTGTCTTGACTCATTGGATGACAAGATTCATAGGTTACATGCCCTGGGTATTCTGACCTGCCCTTCCTAATCTCCCCACCTGTCAACCCTGCACAACCAAACACAGTAATATCACTACCCACCTGTCCTATCCTTCAATATGCAATTATACTCTATCATTTTACCATAGATTATGTTTATATGGGTGATGGCTCACAACCTACTCTTCTCTTTCTCTCCCTTGTTAACCTATCTTTAAGACAATGGTTCTCAGAGACTGCTCACTTTCCTCAATTCAAATCAGTGAGGTCATATACTGTTCATCCTTCAAAGCCTGGCTTACTTCACTCAACAGAAGGTCTTCAAGATTCATCCATGTTATTCCGTGTGTTAGCACTTTATTCCTTCTTACAGCTGGGTAATATTCCATTGTATGTATGTATCACATTTTGCTTATCCATTCATCTGTTGATGGGCACCGGGGCTGATTCCACCTTTTGGCAATTGTGAACAATGCCGCTATTAACATTGGTGTGCATATATCTGTTCATATCTTTGCTTTAAATTCTCCTGTGTATATATCCAGCAGTGGAATCACTAGATCATAGGGAAGATCTATTGTTAGTTTTCTGAAGAACCGCTAAACTGTCCTCCCCACTGGCTGGACCATTCCACAATCCCACCAGCAGTGAATGAGGGTTCCTATACCTCCACATCCTCGCCAACACTTATATTCTGCAGTTTTTAAATAGCTGCCATTCTAATGGATGTAAGAAGGTATCTCATTGTAGTTTTGATTTGCAATTCTCTAATAGCTAGCGATGTCGAGCATTTTGTCATGTGCTTTTTAGCCATTTATATTTCTTCCTTGAAGAAGTATCTTTTCAGATCACTTTCCCATTTTTTGAAATGGGTTGTTTGCCTCTTTATTTTTGAGGTATAAGATTTCCTTATATATGCAGGATATTAAGGCTCCTATCAGATATATAGTTGCCAAATATTTTCTCCCAATGGGTAGGCTGCATTTTTATTTTCTTAATAACGTCCTTTGAGGTGCAGAAGTTTTTAATTTTGAGGAGATCCCATTTATCTATTTTTTCTCTTACTGCTTGTTCTTTGGGTGTGAAGTTTATGAAACCATTTCCTATTACAAGGTCCTGTAGATGCTTCGCAACATTATCTTCCAAGGTCTTAATTGTTTTAGCTCTTATATTTAGACCATTGATCCATCTTGAGTAGATTTTTGTATAAGGTGTGAGATGGTATTCTTCTATCATTCTATTGGATATGGATATCCAGTTCTCCAAGCACCCCTTGTTAAAGAGGCCATTCTCTCTGAACTGAGTGGGCTTGGTAGCCTTGTCGAATATCAGATGGCTGTATATGTGAGTATCTATATCAGAACTCTCAATTCAATTCGATGGGTCAGTATGTCTATCCTTGTGCCAATACCATACAGTTTTGATCACTGTAGCTTTGTAGTGTATTTTAAAGTCAGATAATGTGATACCTCAAACTTCATTTTTCTTTTTTAATATGTCTTTGGCAATTTGGGGCCTCTTACCTTTCCAAATATATTTTGTAGTAAGTTTTTCCAGTTTGTTAAAAAATACAGTGTTGATTTTTATTGGGATTACATTAAATCTGAAGATTAGTTTGGGTAGGATAGACATCTTGATGATGTTAATCTTCCTATTCATGAACGGGGAATATTTTTCCATTTATTTAAGTCTTCTTTGATTTCCTTTAACAGTGTTGTGTAGTTTTCTGTATATAAGTCCATTACATCTTTAGTTAAATTTATACCCAGGTATTTGATTCTTTTAGATACTACTGTAAATAGTATTTATTTTTTGATTTGCACCTCAGATTGCTCATTATTGGTGTACAGAAAAGCTACTGATTTTTGAGTATTGATCTTATAGCCTACAACATTACTGAACTCCTTTATAAGATCTAGAAGCTTTGTTCTAGATTTCTCAGGACTTTCTAGGTTTAGGATTATGTAATCTACAAATAATGAAATTTTTACTTCTTCTTTTCCAATCCAGATGTCTTATATATTCTTTTCTTGCCTCACTGCTCAAGCAAGTACTTCTAAGACTATGTTAAATAGGAGTGGTGATTGTGGGCATCCTTGTGTTCTTCCCAATCTCAGAGGGAATGCTGTTAGGATGTCACCATTGAAGACGATGTTCGCTTTGGGTTTTTCATACATACCTTTTATAATATTCAGAAAATTTCCTTCTATTCCTATCTTTAGCATTGTTTTTATCAGGAAAGAGTGCTGTATTTTGTCAAATGCTTTTTCTGCATCTATAGAGATGATGATTTGATTTTTTTCTTTCAATCTGTTTATGTGGTATATTACATTGATTGATTTTCTTATATTGAACCATCCTTGCATACACAGGATGAAACCCACTTGATCATGGTGTATAATCCTTTTTTTTTCTTTTTTTTTTTTCCCAATTAAGTTTCTTTCTTTCTTTTTTTTTTTTTTATTATGGGTAAAAATCAAAATTCTCACAATACATACAAACATTTGCAAAATGATATATAAATATATATGCATATATGTGTATTTGCTTACAAAAATGTTTTATATATATATATATATATATACACACATATATTTTAAGAGGTGCTTAGATTACGCAAAATATTACACGGAACCCACTGGGATTCCCATGTTGCCCACCTCCCACACCTCCCAACACATCCCACACAAACATCTCCCACAAGTGTGGCCCACCACCCTCAATGAACTTACACATCCTGGAGCCTTGCCACCAACCATAGACCACAGTTCACACTGTAGACCACACTCTCTCCCACTCAGTTCTGAGTGCTGTGTGCTGATTTAAAATGGCCTACATCCATTGCCACAACGGTACTCAGGACAACCTCCAACTCCCAAAGAAGCCCCTGTATTTCAACTTCTCATCCCCTCCCTACCCCAAAAGTGTCAAGTGGCCACTGGCTCCACCTCATTGTTATAATTTCTTGCATTGCTAGAATCACCATATGTGAACAAGAGAATACCATCAAGTCCACTCTAGTCCATAGTTCTTCCCCCAATCCTGAGGGGACTGGGATGGTGATGTCCACTCCAACTCCAAGTGAGAGAGGGCTTATATCCCATGGATATGGTGGGTGGGATGATCCTGCCTGCAGATGCAGGCCCTCTCCATTCCCTGGGATGGCCACTGTCCATCGTTGTCTCCTCACCAGGTGACTTGAATGAGTCTATTGAGCTGTAGGGTAGGAGTTGCAGCTCCAATGAGATTTCATGCACATCTGGCACATAGGTAGGTGGGAGGCTCCAGTCTCTGGAAGTATACCTAAAAACTCCAGCATCACATATAGGTTTGAATAGAAGGGACTGGTGAACCATGTGCAGGGAGGACTTATTTGAGTCTAATTCAGTCACTCTCAGGAGCACAGATTCCAAAATAGAACCCACTGATAAGGCATCAGTCTCTGGGGCTATCCCCCTTATATAGGACCAGGGTGTCTCCGGAGCTCTCAGGAACCCCACTGAGTGGGGTGATAGGCACTTAGATGTTCTATGAGCTCCTACTGAGGTGTGCGTAAGAGTTACCTCTGGGATGAACTCCCGACTCTCTTTGAAGTCTCTTAGCCACTTGAACTCATTTGTCTTTACCATTTCCCCCTTTTATTCAAGGTCTTTTTCCAGTTGTGTTGCCAGTTGGCACTTGGTATTAATCCCTCGTTGCCAGGGAGGCTCATCTCCGGGAGTCATATCCCACGTTGGGGGGAAGGTAATGCAATCATATGCTGAGTTTGGCTTAGAGAGAGGCCACATTTGAGCAACAAGGAGGCTCTCAGGTGGCAACCCTTAGGCACCCCACAACTGCAGGCTAAGTCTCATTTCCAAGAGCAAAGACTCACAAGGGTAGTCATCAATAAAAAAAAAACACATCAGTGGGTCATCCTATTTTGACAGGCACTGTCCGTACACGCAGAGGACTATTGCTGCTCCCTTGGAGACTGTGGCAGAGCTCTCCAGGTTAGGAATTCAGATTCCCTCATTTATTGTGTAATTAACCACCCGTTGTGACCATGCCCCATCCCCCGATCCTTTGAATGATTTTGTATATCTCTCATGTATGTTCGGATGAAACAATCCCCACGAAACCCCACCCCCAGTCACCCC
Source organism: Tolypeutes matacus (assembly GCA_026826555.1). Lineage (NCBI taxonomy): Eukaryota > Metazoa > Chordata > Mammalia > Cingulata > Chlamyphoridae > Tolypeutes > Tolypeutes matacus. Next base: position 1,487,532 of record JAKSZT010020697.1, read on the forward strand.
CCACAATAATCCCCCGTAGTACCCATTGTAACCCTTCTGTGATCCAAATCCTCCATGAACATTTAGTCCATAAAATAATCAAATACACTTACTGGGAAAAAGAAACAAGTGTCATAAGCTTACATGCAAGAGAAAAACATAAGGAAACTCAGGTGGAAATAAAAAAAGAGAGAAGGAAAAAAAAACAAATAATCAAAAAAGAACAAAAGAAAATAAAATATAATTAGAAGATTGGGACATTCAAAAAATGGGCAAAAAAAGCAAAGGAAATGCCTTTAAATATATATATTCATTTTTTTTTCCTTTCTCTTTTCTCTTTTCCCTATTTTCCTTCCCTTTATCACTGTGTTATCGGATGTCTGGTGGGCCATGACACCTTCCTCCTCTCAATACCCATTGTCTCCCAATTTTTCATTTAATTTTCAAAGCAGTTTTAAGTCACAGCAAAGTCACACATGGAAGGCCGGAGACTCCCAGAAACCAAACCACCCCCCCTTGGCCACCCCATATTAACTCCCCTCCCCCCTTTTTTTTGGTTGTTAGCATTGTTATAACTGTTATGCAGATAGCAAAGTATAGCAACTAAACATTGTCAGTGATTTACAATATAGTTTACAATTTAGATGATATAGTTTAATAATTTTGATGATATTTACCATGTCCTGTGTCCATTACTGTAAAGTAATGAAAAACCTTCCCCATGACCACCAAACAACCCATTAGATCTTGACTGTTCCCTTTTCCCCAGCCCCCCAGTGCCCATGATACCCCCCTCTCCCAACACATGGAATGTCAAGATTCACAGTTAAATGCCCTGGGGATTTGAACCAGCACTTCCTAATCCATCCAACCCCCAGTGCTGCACCTCCAAACCCAGGAACACCACCACTCATCGGCCCCATCCCCCAAAATGCAACCACACTCTACCCCTTTACCATAGATTATGTCTATATGTGTGATGGCTCAAAGCCTGCTCTTCTCTTACTCTCCTTTGTTAACCTATCTTTCAGACAATGGTTCTCAGAGACTGCTCACTTTCCTCAGTTCAGATCAGTGAGGTCATATACTGTTCATCCTTCAGTGCCTGGCTTGCTTCACTCAACATAAGGTTTTCAAGAATCATCAACGTTTTTCCACGTGTTAGCACTTTGTTCCTTCTTACAGCTGAGTAATATTCCATTGTATGTATGCACCACATTTTGCTTATCCATTCGTCTGTTGATGGGCACGGGGGCTGATTCCAACTTTTGGCAAAGGTGAACAATGCCGCTATGAACATTGGTGTGCATATATCTGTTTGTATTTTTGTTTTCAGTTCTTCTGGGTATATACCCAGCAGTGGAATTGCTGGATAATACGGAAAATCTATTGCTAGTTTTCTGAGGAACCGCCAAACTGTCCTCCGCAGTGGCAGGACCATACCACAGTCCCACCAGCAGTGGATGAGGGTTCCTATTCCTCCACATCCTCTCCAACATTTAGTGTCTCCTGTTTTTTTAATAGCTGCCATTCTGATGGGTGTAAGATGGTATCTCATTGTAGTTTTGATTTGCATTTCCCTGATAGCAAGTGATGTTGAGCATTTTTTCATGTGCTTTTTAGCCATTTGTATTTCTTCCCTGGAGAATTGTCTTTTCAGGTCACTTGCCCATTTTTTATATAGGTTGTTTGTCCTTTTATTTTCGAGGTGAAGGATTTCTTTATATATGCAGGATATTAGGCTCCTATCAGGTATATGGTTGCCGAATATTTTTTCCCATTGGGTAGGTTGCCTTTTTATTTTCTTAATAACATCCTTAGAGGTGCAGCAGTTTTTAATTTTGAGGAGATCCCATTTATCAATTTTTTCTCTTGCTGCTCGTGCTTTGGCTTGAAGTTCATGAAACCATTTCCTATTACAAGGTCCTATAGATGCTTCCCTACATTATCTTCCAAGGTTTTTATGGTTTTGGCTCTTATATTTAGATCTTTGATCTATCTTGAGTTGATTTTTGTATAAGGTGTGAGATGGTACTCTTCTCTCATTTTTTGGATATGGATATGCAGTTCTCCAAGCACCACTTGTTAAAGATGCCACTCTCTCCCAACTGAGTGGGTTTTGTGGCCTTGTCAAATATCAGATGACTGTATATGTGAGGATCTATATCAGAACTCTCAATCCGGTTCCATTGGTCAGTAGGTATATCCTTGTGCCAATACCATGCAGTTTTGATCACTGTAGCTTTGTAGTATGTTTTAAAGTCAGGTAATGTGATACCTCCAACTTCATTTTTCTTTTTCAATATATCTTTGGCAATTCCGGGCCTCTTGCCTCTCCAAATATATTTTGTGGTTAGTTTTTCCAGTTCCTTAAAAAATAGAGTGTTGAGTTTTATTGGGATTGCCTTAAATCTGTAGATTAGTTTGGGTAGGATAGACATCATGATGATGTTTAATCTTCCCATCCATGAACAGGGAATATTTTTCCATTTATTTAAGTCTTCTTTGATTTCCTTTAACAGTGTTGTGTAGTTTTCTGTATATAAGTCCTTTACATCTTTAGTTAAGTTTATTCCTAGGTATTTGATTCTTTTGTTTACTATTGTAAATGGTATTTTTTTCCTGACTTCCTCCTCAGTTTGCTGGTTATTGGTGTACAGAAATGCTACTGATTTTTGAGCATTGATCTTATAGCCTGCAACATTACTGAACTCCTTTATAAGTTCTAGAAGCCTTGTTGTCAATTTCTCAGTGTTTTCTATGTATAGAATCATGTCATCTGCAAATAATGAAATTTTTACTTCTTCTTTTCCAATCTTGATGCCTTTTATGTCCTTTTCTTGTCTCAGTGCTCGTGCAAGTACTTCTAAGACAATGTTAAATAGGAGTGGTGATAGTGGACATCCTTGTCTTGTTCCCGAACTCAGAGGGAAGGATTTTAGGATTTCACTGTTGAAAATGGTGTTAGCTTTGGGTTTTTCATATATAACCTTTATCATTTTCAGAAAGTTTCCATCTATTCCTATCTTTTGTAGTGTTTTTATGAGGAAAGAGTGCTGTATTTTGTCAAATGCTTTTTCTGCATCTATAGAGATGATCATGTGATTTTTTTCTTTCAGTTTGTTTATGTGGTATATTACATTGATTGATTTTCTTATATTGAACCATCCTTGCATACCTGGGATGAAACCCACTTGGTCATGGTGTATAATCCTTTTGATATGTTGTTGAATGTGATTTGCCATTATTTTGTTAAGGATTTCAGCATCTAGGTTCATTAGAGAAATTGGTCTGTAATTTTCCTTTCTGGTGGTATCTTTATTTGGTTTTGGTATTAGGGTAATGTTGGCATCATAGAATGAGTTAGGTAATATTCCTTCTACTTCTATTTTTTGGAAGAGCTTAAGTAGAATTGGTGTTAGCTCTTTCCGGAATGTTTGGTAGAATTCAGCTGTGAAGCCATCTGGTCCTGGACTCTTCTTAGTTGGGAGGTTTTTAATGACTGAGTCTATCTCTTTACTTGTAATTGGGCTGTTGAGTTCATCTATTTCTTCTTTCGTCAATGTCGGTTGTTTGTGGGTTTCTAGAAACTTGTCCATTTCCTCTAAATTGTCATTCTTGTTGGCATATAATTTTTCAAAGTATCCTCTTATGATACTCTTTATTTCTGTGGGGTCAGTAGTGATATCACCTTGCTCATTCCTTATTTTATGTATTTGCAACTGTTCTCTCTTTTTCTTTGTTAGTCTGGCTAAGGGTTTGTCAATTTTGTTGATATTCTCGAAGAACCAGCTTTTCGTTTTGTTTATTGTTTCCAGTGCTTTCTTATTCTCTATTTCATTTAGTTCTGCTCTAATCTTTGCTATTTCCTGCTTTCTACTTCCTTTAGGTTTAGTTTGTTGTTGTTTTTCCAATTCCTCCAAGTGTGCAGTTAGGTCTTCAATTTTAGCTCTTTCTTCTTTTTTAATATATGAATTTATGGCTATGAACTGTTCACACAAGGTCCAAGGGGTGCCAGGCAGCCAGATCCCCAGAAAATAAAACTTTTTCGCCCCGCCTGCGGCTCCAAATGGCCGTTTTATTTTTTTTTTCCCCTAACCGCGGGGCTCAGCCACCTGTGCCAACCTCCACCGGCAGCCTCAAAACTCAGGAATCTCCACTGTTCGTTCCACGCTGCCGATCCGCCCAGATAGATGTCCCAAGCTTCTCACTCCGTCTGTGCACAGCACAGACCCCTGGGCAGGACTCCGTCCACAATCGGCTTTGCTCTGGGAGCTTGCAGTGTATGCCCTCCTACACTAACGCCATCTTGGCCCCTCCTCTCCCAATTCTGTATAATCCTTTTGATATGTTGTTGAATGCGATCAGCAAGTATTTTGTTGAGGATTTTAGCATCTGGGTTCATTAGAGAAATTGGTCTGTAATTTTCCTTTCTTGTGATATCTTTGTTTGGTTTTGGTATTAGGGTAATGTTAGCATTGTAGAATGAGTTTGGCAATATTCCTTCTACTTCTATTTTTTGGAAGAGCTTAAGCAGAATTGGTGCCAGCTGTTTCCAGAATGTTTGGTAGAATTCAGCTGTGAAGCCATCCGGTGCTGTGCTCTTCTTAACTGGGATTTTTTGATGACTGAGTCTATCTCTTTACTTGTAATTGGATAGCTCAGTTCATCAATTTCTTCTTTCATCAATGTAGGCTGTTTGCCAGTTTCTAGAAACTTGTCCATTTTCTCTAAATTATCATTCTTGTTGGCACATAAATTTTCAAAGTATCCTCTTATGATACTCTTTATTTTGTGAGGTCAGTAGTGATATCACCTTGCTGATTCCTTATATTGTGTATTTGCATCTGTTCTTTATTTTTCTTTGTTAGTCTGGCTAAGGGGTTTGTTGATTTTATTGATCTTCTTGAAGAACCAATTTTTGGTTTGGTTTATTTTTTCTAGTGCTTTCTTTTTCTCTATTTCATTTAGTTCTGCTCTAATCTTTGTTTGTTTCCTTCTTTCTACTTCCTTTAGGTTTAATTTGTTGTTGTTTTTCCAATTCCTCCAACTGTGCAGTTAAGTATTCAATTTTAGCTCTTTCTTCTTTTTTAATATATGTAATTATGGCTAAGAACTTCACTCTCACGACAGCTTTCACTGCATCCCATAGGTTTTCATATGTTTTGTTGTTGTTTTCATTAGTTTCAAGGTAGTTACTGTTTTCTTTTGAGATTTCCTCCTTAACCCACTGTTTGTCTAAGAGTGTGTTGTTTAACTTCCATATCTGTGCCTAACCTTTTTCTCTGGCCCTTAGTGATTTCCAATCTCATTCCATTGTGGTCAGCGAAATTACTTTGTATAATCTCAGTCTTTCTGAATTCATTAGGAGTTGTTCTGTGGCCTAGCATGTGGTCTATCTTGGAGTATGATCCATGTGCCCTCGAGAAGAATGTAAATCCTGCTGTACTTGGTTGTAGTCTTCTGTATATGTTTATTAAATCCAGGTCCTCCAATGTATTGTTCAGAGCCTTTGTTTCTTTATTGATTCTCTGTCTAGATGTTCTGTCTAGTGATGATAATGGTGTATTAAAACCCCCGCTATAATTGTAGAGGCATTTATTTCTCCACTTAATTTTTCCAGATTGCCTCATGTATTTTGAGGTACCCCGATTAGGTGCATAAATGTTGATGATTGTTCTCTCTTCTTGAGAGATTACCACTTTTACTAATATATAGTGTTCATCTTTGTCTCTTACAATAGTTTTGTATTTAAAGCCTATTTTGTCTGATATTAGAATAGCTACTCCAGCCCTTTTTTGGCTAATGTTAGCTTGTAAAATTATTTTCCAGCCATTCACTTTCAGCTTTCTTGAATCCCTGGGTTGAAGGTGGGTTTCTTTTAGACAACATATAGATGGATCATATTTCCTTATCCATTCTGCCAATCTGTTTCCCTTGAGTGGTGAATTTAATCAATTAACATTCAGTGTTATTACTCAAAATAATTTCTTACTTCAGCCATATTTTCTTGGGTTAATGTATGTCATATGTTGTTTTGTTTCTGTTTTTGTCTTTTTAGTTGTTTTTAAACTCTCCTCCAACTCTCTCTCCTTTGTTTTTCCCTCTCAACTTGTAAAACTTCCTTTAGTATTTCTTGAAGTGCAGGTTTTTAATTGACATACTCTCTTAATTTCTGTTTATCTGTGAATGTTTTGAACTCTCCATCATTTTTGAATGCCAGTTTTGCTGGGTAGAGAACTCATGGCTGGAAGTTTTTTCTTTTAGTACTTTGACTATGTCATACCACTGTCTTCTTTCCTCCATGGTTTCAGATGTGAAATCAGTACTTAATCTTATTTTGCTTCCCTTGTATGTGATGGTTCTCTTTTCTCTTTCTGCCTTGAGTATTTTCTCTTTGTCTTCAGCATTAGACATTTTGAGAAGTTTATGTCTTGGAATTGGTCTTTTGGTATTTATATTGTTTGGGGTGTGCTGTCCGTCCTGCATCTGCACATCCATCTCTCTCAATAGGGTTGGGAAGTTTACAGCCATTATTTCCTTCAACACTACTTCTGCTCCCTTTCCCTTCTCTCTCCTTCTGGGATGCCCATAATGCATATATTTGTTCATTTTGTGTTGTCAGTTAAATCCCCGAGTCCCTGCTCAATTTTTTCTATCTTTTTGTCTATCTGTTCTACTATCTGTTTGATTTCAGATGTATTATCTTCCACACCACTAATTATTTCTTCTGCCTGTTCAATTCTGCTGTTACTTGAGTCCAGTGTCTTTTTGATTTCTTGGGTTGTGCTATTGATCACCATCGTATCCGTTATCTTTTTGTGTGTTTTTACAATTTCTTTGGTACAATCTTCCAGTGTCTTCTTTATATATGTAATGTCTTCCTTCACTTCTTTAATTTGGTCCATGATATTTGTTTGCAAAGCTTTTATTAGTTGTTCGATGTTCTGCATCTCTTCCTGGTTTTTAGTTTATTCATTGGACTGGTCCATGTCTTCCTGTTTCTCAGTGTGGTTTGTAATTTTTTGTTGCCCTCTGGTAATCATTTTATCTTGATGGGTTTATTCCATTGATTAGCTTTTCTCTCTGCTCTAGAGTTTTATTTATCTGGTGGTTCTGTGTGTGTGTTAAGTTTTCTCTTTGACACTTTTTCTTCTTATTTTATTAACTTGCTTCTTTCCATGTTACCTTGAAGGCAAAAGATTAGGGCCAGAGGAATCAAAAGATGTGAGAAAGGAAGAAGGATAATAGTAATATTGATAAAAGTTAGAAGAGGAGCCAAATAAGACTTAGGGAAAAAAATATTTAACTCATGTTGGCAGTGTAGAGTAAGAGGAAAAAAAGTGGAGTACCTACAATGGATGGGGAAACCAAATAGAGGAATATATCTATAATGATTTAGAAGGCTAGAATGATGAGGATGGAGAGAAAGAGTGAAGAAAGGGCTGAAAGTAAAAAGTTAATATTAATTTAAAAAAGAAGAAAACAGAATAGTTAGAATAGAAATTGATACCCGTAAGTTGTGGGATAGTGAAGAAATGTAGTGTGTAAGAACTACAACAGAAAGCAGAAGGCAGAAAGATGAAGAAAGGGGAATAGATAGCTTGGGAGGCAAAATCAATATAGACAGAGATTGGGAAGTCACTGAGGAGAAGCACATCAAAGAAGAGACAAGCTAGCAGCACCTAATTAAAAAGAAAAAAGAAAAAGAAGGGGGCTGAGGAAAGAGGAAAGAAAAGCAAGAGACAACAAATAAAAAGAGAAAAACCAAACAACCACACAAGCAAGCAGTCAAACAAAGCTAAGGAGGAACAGTGTTCATTCTAGAGTCCTTGTGGAACCTCTCAACCTGCTTGTGTTTATCAATCAATTTCCCTGCAGGGTTCTATCTGCAGGTTTTGAGGCAGATTTTAGCTATTAAATTGAATTAAAAAGAAGAATTCCTTTTATAAAGTGACTGTCTTTTTTTTTGGCAAAATAAGGGACCCAAAAGAAGTCCTTTTCTAGACCACCTCCTTCACCAAGGGACCCTAAATAGACTCATGGAAACTAATCAAGCACTTCCCACTTCCAGGCCTCCCCAGGGGAGGTGAAGCTCTGATGCTTGTCAGTGCAGAGCTATAAAATTGGCTGACTATGCCCCCTCTGGAGCCAAGCCTCAGTGTCACCAGGCTGCTGGGTAAAACAGGCTTCCTCAGTAGATTTGCCTCTCCCCTCAGCCTGGTGCTGCTTCAAGCCAGCTTATTTGCTCCTGAAAGCTATGAGGGGGTCCAGTCAGCCAAATCCACCGAAGGTAAATCCCTCTCCATCTTCTGTCAGAACCCTCCCACTCTCAGAGAATGCTCTCTCACACCTGGTTGCTGTGCAGGAATCACGGCTCAAACCAGTCTTTTTCCCTGAGGGTGGGGCTCAGCCGGCTTTGTTAATCACCACAGGCAGGCTTAAAACTCATGAATCTCTACTGATCAGTCCACGCCATCGATCTGCTTGCAGATAGATATCCCAAGTTTCTTGCTCCATGCGCCCACAGCACAGACCCCTGGGCAAGACCCTGTCCACAAATGACCATCCTCAGAGAGCTAGTCAGCGAGTGCCCTCCTAAACAGATGCCATCTTGCCTCCCTGATTATCTTTTGAAGAGAACAGAGCAGCTGAGCCTCAAAAGAAATGAGCCCTATGCCAACCTACAGCTGAGGTTGAAAGAAGTCTGGACCATGGAGCCTTGAGAGGAAGAAGGAAGGCTGAACCCTAGCAGAGATTGGCAACTATCTTTTGTGAGAAAGTCCCTCTTATGGTGCCTTGAGTTGGCTTCTTTAGGATCTTGTAACTCTAAGCTTCAACAACAAATAAATACCTTTTATAAATTCCAACAGATTTGTGGTACTTTGCATCATCACCTATTTGGCTGGCTAATACACATTCCCATTTCAGAGAGAATAATTTTCAAGGAAAATAGTGGTCATAGGTTCAAAGCAAATCTGAAACACTGTAGGGTAAGTACCACTAGATCTCAAGTTCTGAGAGTCATTTGTGGAGTCATACTTTGTTCTCTAGACCTGCTGAGCAGAAGTCCCACCATTTTAAATGCTTGTGCATGTTTTTCATGAATGCTAGATTATAGTACCTATCCTCTCTGCACCCCAGAATGGCATTCAGCCTGTCCAAAAGTGCTAGGGTACAAGTCACAGAATTGGGGTGGTGGCTCTCTCCCTGAACATCAAGGTGCAGGTTCACCTTCTCCACACACCAGGGCAGATGCCCTTCCCTTTTTAAGGGCAGAGGTGACTTGATTTCACCAGACACATCGGTGGGTCTTTTCTCTTGGTCCAAGGACATCTCTTTGCTCCAGAATTCTGCTTCCATGGCTCTGCCCTTGAAGTCATATTTCCTTCAATCCATCCAGCCTCTGCTTCTTTCAGTTGAGAATGGCAGGGCTTCTGCTCATATAAATTTTGCAAAATACTTTTCAGATTTTCTTGCTACTCAAAGGGGTCCAAACAATCAGACAAAAGGACTTTCCACAGATCCTTCCTAAGTAACTACTGTGGTCGTATGTAGCTGTATGTACCCCAGATAAACATTTTCTTAAATTTAATGCATTCCTATGGGTGTGATCCCATTTTAAGTAGGATCTTTTGATGAAGTTACATCTGTTAAGATCTGGCACAACACAATAAGGATTAGTCTTAATCCTGTTACTGGAGTTCTATATGATCAGAATGAGATTCAGATAGAGAAGAGAAAGTCACAAGAATCAAAAGCTTGGACATTGATGGTACCTGGAAGAGAAGAGAGAGAACATATGATGCCACCATGTGCCAACTGTGACAGAGTAGCCAAGAATCACCAGAAACCAGCCCCTGGGCACCACATTCTTTAGGAAAAAAACATCACTTTGATGACATCTTGATGTGGATATTTTCCAGCCTTAAGCCATGAGCAAATTAATTCCCATTGTTTAATCTGAATAATTTCATTGCATTTGTTTGAACAGCCTAGGTAACTAAAACAAATTCTGATACCATGAGAGTGGTGTGCTGCTTTTGCAAACACCAAAACTGTGGAAACAGCTTTGGGATGGCATAATGGATAGAAGATGGAAGAATTATGAGGTGAGGTGCTTGATAGAAGATAGAAGTTTAAGAAAACTGGCACTAGAGGAACAACCATTGCCTTCTGTTTGCAACCCTTTAGTACAGGAGTGTGCATTTTGGTATTCCTAGGCCCCCATTATTGCCTGGACATGTGAAAGAAATAGCAGGTATCTAATTCATCGATCTTTAAAGAAAGGGGAAACATTATTAAGGAACTGTACAAAGGAACTGCATCCAAGTAACTAAATCCATACCTGTTCTGGATTTAGCAGTTGAAATCCTGACCCTCAAGTTGATGTCATATTGAGGGGAGGGAGATCTTGGGGAAGGGATGAATGTAGTTTGTGCATGTGAAGCACATGTATTTTTTTTTTTAATTTTTTATTTATTTTTATTGTGGGTAAAAATCAAAATTCTCACAATACATACAAACATTTGCAAAATGATATAAAAATATATATGCATATATGTGTATTTGCTTACAAAAATGTTATTTTTATATATATATACATATATTTTAAGAGGAAGCACATGTATTTTTATTGCTAGAGGGTAACTGTGACAGATGGTATTTTCTAAAGTTGGATACAACAACATCTCCACTCATGTTATTTTCTATGTCACTCTATCACTCCTCAATCAAGATATGCAGTCAGTTTCTCCACCTTTTGGATCACAGCAAGCCTATGGTTGCTTTATTTAATAGAATGTGAAAGTGTGATTCTGGGTGAGTTCTAGGAGTGTCTAGTAAAGACCATGGTAGTGTTTGCCTCCTCCATCTCAGTCCTGAGCTGCCATTTTAGAAATCTGACAAATTTCTGGAAAGACCTCACCTATATGCCCTATATCTTCATGGACAGGAAGAGGCAACTAACAGAACCCAACCTTCTAACCATCTCTGACAAGGTACTAAGTATTCATATGAGTAAACTTTTCTTGGACCCTCCATAAAACCCTAGCCATTAGCTGAAAATGAAAGAGGGACCTTAGGTAATGCCACATGGAGTGGAAAACTGTTCAGTGAGGTTCTGTTTAAATTGCTAACTGAAAGAAATCATGAGATCTAATACAATACCACATGTTTCAGCCACTAAATTTTAGGATTTTTTGTTATACATGAGTACATAACTAAACAGGAGAAATGAATAATCAGATTCTAAAATTATATTAAAATGGAAGAGCCATAAGTCATTGAAAACTTGAATCAAAGGCAGATATAGCAGTGTTACCCATCCAGCAATAAGAAAGTTTCAGACAGGAAATAAGTAAAATCTGTATTGTAAATTAAAAGAAAAGTGAAACATTTAAAGGAATAACTTAAAGTAGTCCATGAATCCTAAGTCTTTATCACACTCTAAAGACCTTTCTGAGGAAAGTAATACTGACTGTTACTTTTGCATAAAGTTTCAGTGAATTGCTTTGGGATGGGAGAAAGAAAATTTCCTCTCTTGGAAATATACATAAAAAGAAGGAAGACTAGCAGATACTGTAGAGTTCTCGTTGCCTTCTTGCCATTTTTCTTGCATTCTGTCTTAGTAACTAACCTTATATTTTCAGGAAAGGCAAAAATCCAATATTTACATTGTTAGATTTTCCAATATCTTTTGAAAATTTGGGTGACCAATAAGGTTGAATTTAAGACATTTCATGGGGCATGTGGGAAGTGAGATGATTCAAGCAGAATTCAAGCTCCCTTAGGCCCCTCTCCTTTATGCTATCTAGAATTCTGACAAATTGTTGGAAATCTAAAGCTACCTTATGAGCATGAGCAGACCACAATAGTGGAAGCCTGAGTGACTCATCACTGAGCAGTAGGAACCAGTGTCCTCAAATGTTGTGAACCAACTTCAGATAGCCTCTGAAGACAGAAAGAAAAAAAAAAAAACCCTCTATCTTGTTAAAGTCACAGTTATTTCAGCTCTTTGCTATTATCAGTCCCAAATAATCTTAATTAGAGTTCAGGATGTATCATGAATGATGCCTTGGCATGTCCCCATTCTCCATAAGAAACGTTCTTCTTGATAGCAATGGAATTCTATTGTCTGTAGAAATGCTTAGATGCTAATTTCTCTGTGTACCACTATAATAAATCCCTATTGTCCAATGTCACATAAGTGTGTCTCATTTGCATTTTAAAAGACTTATGTAAAATTACAAAAAATTTTCATACAATTTTATTAGCAAATGGTGATAAAATTTACTTAATTTGACAATTTCACATTTTACTTCATAATATTTTAACAACAAATACTGAAAATTAGAATATATTGTATTTATAAATTTCCCTTTGGGATTTCACTTTAAGAAATTATTAGAAAATAATTACTTATACTGCAATAAAAGTCCTAATGAAATAATCTCTTAGCATAAAATCTGATTACAAAAATGAAAGAAAAAATCATAAAACAATTCTCAAACAAGAAGGTATACACAGTAGAATAAAGTGCTGGCTAATAGTAATATGAATCTGAAATCCTTTATTTTACCAGTAAAACAAAATAGAGGAATTAGAGGATTATCAGTTTGGTATTATTTATGAATTCCAAAAATAGATATTGGATTATGTTTGTAAACTGGTCTGTTCCTCTGGGCATATTCAATTGTATTATCTTCAAAGGTTTCACTTTTACTTGATTAAGTAATTATTAAGACTTTAATTGGGCCATGTCAATAGGATGTTGAGTATTCACCCCCTTGGATGGCAGGGACTTATAGAGAAAATGACAGGGCAGAGGAGTTAGTTAGAGTTTTGATGCTAGAATTTTCATATTGGAGGCCTGGGAATTAAAAATACAGAGAAGCAGATAGGTGAGGAAGGAGAGAAGGCTCCATTAGACAGAGCAGAGGCCCCAGGAAGAGAGAGAAGCCATTTGCCTGATAGTCTCCAGCTGACCTTGTGGAGAGAGCAGATCAGTTGAGCTCAGAGAGAAATGAGCCCTGAGAGAGAGATGAGACTCATCCCAGCCTACAGCTGCTATTGGAAGAAGCTGGGACCAGGGAGCCTTAAGAGGAAGAGGAAGCCTGGACCCTTTCAGATGTCAGCAGCCATCTTTCTCCAAAATGTAGCCACAGACTTTGGTGAGAGAAGTAACTTACACTTTATATAGTGGTAACTGTAAGCTTTTACCCCAAATAAATACCCTTCAAAAAATCCAACAGATTTCTGTTATTTTGCATCAGGCTTCGTTTGATTGACTAATACAAGAGGGGAGAAGATAAAGAAGATATGGGATAATTTTATTTATCTCAAAGTGGTCATGGAACATTCAACAAAATAGAAAATATGTCCAGCCATAAAACAAGTTGCAATACATTTCAAAGGACTTAAATCATAGAGAATATATGCCTGATAATAATGGTATTCAACTAGAAATTATAACAAAAATATAACTAAGCATTTTCCAATTATTTACAAATTAAACAGAATAGTTCAAAATAACCCAGGGGATAAAGAAGAAATCACACAGGCATTAAAAAGTGTTTCTAGTGGTAACATAAGAAAAACAAAAGAATATTAAAATACATTGGATTAACCCAAAGAATTCCTAGATGAAAGTTTATAGCTTTACATGCAACTATTAAATAACAATAAGATGAAAATATATGAATTATAATTTGATTCAAGAAACTGGAAAAGAAAGAGCAAAACAAACTCAGAGAAATTTGCAGAATGGAAATAGTAAATATAGGACAGAAATGATTGATAGAGTAATTTATTGAAAAATAGAGAAAAATATATAAAGTAAGGCTCTATTTACAATGGGTTCACACCCACAGGAATGGATTAAATTTAAGAACATGTTTTTCTGGGGTACCTACATAGATTTAAATCACACTAGTTCACTCTCCATACCCCCAAAAAACAGGTTCTTTGCACATACAAAATACATTCATTCCATCACAATAGACCAAATGCCTTAAGTCATTTCAGAATCAATGCTAAATACAAAATCTCATTAAAATCAGTTATCAGTTTGATCTATACTGGGATACAAGTCCCCTCTGTCTGTTGACCTGTAAACTCTAGAAAACAAGTTATCTTTATGGTTTTGGCTCTTATATTTAGATCTTTTATCCACCTACAGTTGATTTTTGTATAAGGTGTGAGATGGTATTCTTCTCTCATTCTTTTGGATATGGATATCCAGTTCTCCAAGCACCACTTTTTAAAGAGGCCATTTTATCCCAACTGAGTGGGCTTGGTAGCCCTGTTGAATATCAGATGATTGTATATATGAGGATCTAGATCAGAACTCTCAATTCAATTCCATTGGTCAGTAGGTCTATCCTTGTGCCAATACCATGCAGTTTTGATCAGTGTAGCTTTGTAATATGATTTAAAGTCCGGTAATGTGATACCTCCAACTTCATTTTTCTTTTTCAATATGTCTTTGGCAATTTGGGGCCTCTTATCTTTCCAAATATATTTTGTGGTTAGGTTTTCCAGTTTCTTAGAAAATAGAGTGTTGACTTTTATTGGGATTGCATTAAATCTGTATATTAGTTTGGGTAGGATAGACATCTTGATGATGTTTAGTCTTCCTATCCATGAACAGGGAATATTTTTCCATTTATTTAAGTCTTCTTTGATTTCCTTTAACAGTGTTGTGTAGTTTTCTGTATATAAGTCCTTTACATCTTTAGTTAAATTTATTCCTAGGTATTTGATTCTGTTAGTTACTATTGTAAAAGACATTTTTTTCTTGATTTCCTCATCTGAATGCTTGTTATTGCTGTACAGAAATGCTACTGATTTTTGAGCATTGATCTTATAACCTGAAACATTACTGAACTCCTTTATAAGTTCTAGAAGCTTTGTTGTAGATTTGTCTGGGCTTTCTATGTATAGGATCATGTCGTCTGCAAATAATGAAAGTTTTACTTCCTTTCCAATCTGGATACTTTTTATATCCTTTTCTTGCTTCAGTGCTCAAGCAAGAACTTTTAAGACAATGTTAAATAGGAGTGGTGATAGTGGGCATACTTGTCTTGTTCCCGATCTCAGAGGGAAGGCTTTTAGGATTTCACCATTGAAGATGATGTTAGCTTTGGGTTTTTCATATATACTCTTTATCATACTCAAAAAGTTTCCTTCTATTCCTATCTTTTGCAGTGTTTTTATCAGGAAAGAGTGTTGTATTTTGTTGAATGCTTTTTCTGCATCTATAGAGAGGATCATGTGATTTTTTCTTTCAATCTGTTTATGTGGTGTATTACATTGATTGATTTTCTTATATTGAACCATCCTTGCATACCTGGGATGAAACCCACTTGGTCGTGGTGTATAATCCTTTTGATATATTGTTGAATATGATTAGCAAGTAATTTGTTGAGGATTTATGCATCTAGGCTCATTAGAGAAATTGGTCTGTAGTTTTCCTTTCTAGTGGTTCTCTTTGTTTGGTTTTGGTATTAGGGTAATATTCGCATTGTAGAATGAATTAGGCAATATTCCTTCTACTTCTAAATTTTGGAAGAGTTTAAGTAGAATTGGTGTTAGCTGTTTCCAGAATGTTTGGTAGAATTCAGCTGTGAAACCATCTGGTCCTGGGCTCTTCTTAGTTGGGAGGTTTTTGATGACTGATTCTATCTCTTTACCTGTAATTGGCCTGCTGAGTTCATCAGTTTCTTCTCTCATGAATGTAGGTTGTTTGTGCATTTCTAGAAACTTCTCCATTTCCTCTAAATTATCATTCTTGTTGGCATATAATTTTTCAAAGTATCCTCTTATAATACTCTTTATTTCTGTGGGGTCAGTAGTGATATCTCTTTGCTCATTCTTTATTTTGTGTATTTGCATCTGTTCTCTTTTTTTCTTTGTTAGTCTGGCTAAGGGTTTGTCAATTATATTGATATTCTCAAAGAACCAGCTTTTGTTTTTGTTTATTTTTTCTAGTGCTTTCTTATTCTCTATTTCATTTAGTTCTGCTCTAATCTTTCTTATTTCCTTCTTTCTACTTCCTTTAGGTTTATTGTAAGTTAATGTAGGGAAGCATCTACAGGACCTTGTAATAGGAAATGGTTTCATGAATTTCACAGCCAAAGCATGAGCAGCAAAAGAAAAAATAGATAAATGGGGTCTCCTCAAAATTAAAAACATCTGCACCTCAAAGGACGTTATTAAGAAAATTAAAAGTCAGCCTACCCAATAGGAGAAAATATTTGGCAACCATATATCTGATAAGAGCCTAATATCCTGCATATATAAAGAAATCCTACACCTTGAAAATAAAAGGACAAACAACCCATTTAAAAAATGGGCAAGTGAACTGAAAAGACACTTCTCCAAGGAAGAAATACAAATTGCTAAAAAGCACATGAATAAAGCTTGACATTGCTTACTATCAGAGAAATGCAAATCAAAACTACAATGAGATACCATCTTACACCCACCAGAATGGCAACTATTAAAAAAACAGCAGGCTCTAAGTGTTGGAGAGGATGTGGAGGAATACTACCCTCATCCACTGTTGGTGGGACTGTGGAATGGTCCAGCCACTGTGGAGGACAGTTTGGTTGTTCCTCAGAAAAAATAACAATAGATCTTCCATATGATCCAGCCATTCCACTTCTTGGTATATGCCCAGAAGAACTGAAAGCAATGACACAAACAGATACATGCACAACAATGTTCAAAGCGGCATTGTTCACCATTGCCAAATATTGGAATCAGCCCCGGTGCCCATCAACAGATGAATGGATAAGCAAAATGTGGTACATACATACAATGGAATATTATTCAGCTGTAAAAGGAATAAAGTGCTAACACACAGAATAACTTGGATTAATCTTGAAGACCTTCTGTTGAGTGAAGGAAGCCAGGCATTGAAGGATGAACAGTATATGACCTCACTGATTTGAATTGAGGAAAGTGAGCAGTCTCTGAGAACCATTGTCTGAAAGATAGGTTAACAAGGGAGAGTAAGAGAAGAGTAGGCTTTGAGCCATCACCCATATGGACATAATCTACGGTAAAGGGATAGAGTATAGTTGCATATTGAAGGATAGGACAGATGGGTAGTGATATTATTGGGTTTGGGGGTGCCTCGTTGACAGGTGGCTAGATTAGAAAGGGCAGGTTGGTATGCCCTGGGCATTTAACTATGAATCTTGTCATGCCATGAGTCAAGACAGGGGAGAGTCATATGCCCCAGGGGGATGGAGAGGAAGGAACAGTTAAGATCAAAAGGGGTATTTAGTGGTCATGGGAAAGGTTTTTTATTACCTTACAGTAATGGACACAGGACATGGTAAATATCATCAAAAATTATTAAACTGTACCATCTAAATTGTAAATATACTGTAAACCATTGACAATGTTTAGTTGCTATATTTTACTATCTATATAACAGTTATAACAATGCTAACATCCATAAAAAAAAAAAAGGTTTTAATATGGAGTGGGGAAGGGGGAGGGAGGTTGGGTATGTGGGAGGCAGTCTCTAGTATTTCGTGTGTGACTTTGCTGTGACCTAAAACTTCTTTGAAAATTAAGTGAAAATTGGGAGACACTGGGTAATGAAAGGTAGAAGGTGCCTTGGTACACTGGACATCCAATAATACAGTGATAAAAGGAAAATAGAATAATTTTTTTAAAAGGATTTTTTTTGTTTTTTTCCCATTTTTTTGAATGTCCCAAAATGCTAATTATATTTGGTTTTTAGTTTAGTTTTGTTTTTCTCTGAGTTTCCTTGTTCTTGCATCTCTTGCTTTTAAGCTTAGCATTATTATTTCTTTTTCCTATTAATTTTATTTGGCTATTATATGGGCTTCATGTTCATGGAAGGTTTAGATCACAGAAGGGTTACAATGGGGGTTGCGGAGGAGCATTGGTGGGGGGTGTCTGGGATGGGTGATTCATGGGAGTAAGTTCATCTGAATATACATGAAAGATATATAAAATTGTTCAAATGATCAAGGGATAGAGCATGGTCACAGTGGGTAGACAATCACTCAATAAATGAGGGAATCATAATTCCCAGCCTGGAGAGCTCTCCCACATTCTCCAAGGAAGCAGCAAAGTCCCCTGAGTTCAGGTGCAGTGTCTGGCAAACAAGGATGGCCCACTGATGGGTTCTTGTTATTGATGACTAGCTTTATGAGTCTTTGCTCTTGTAATTGAAACTTAGCCTACTGTTATGGGGTGCCTAAGGGTTGCCACCTGAGATTCTCCTTGTTGCTCAAATTTGGACTCTCTCTAAGCCAAACTCAGCATATGAGTGCATTACCTTTCCCACAACATGGGACATGACTCTCGGGGATAAGCCTCCCTGGCAACGAGGGATTACTACCAAGTGCCAACTGGCAATATGACTGGAAAAAGACCTTGAATAAGAGGGGGGAAAGGTAAAGACAAATGAGTTCATGTGGCTAAGAGACTTCAAAGAGAGTTGGGAGGTCCTCCCAGAGGTAACGCTTACTCACACCTCAGTAGCATCTCATAGAACAGCAAAGTGGATATCACCCCACACAGATGGGCTCCTGAGGGGTCTGGAGACACCCAGGTCCTATATAAGGGGGGATAGCCCCAGAGATTGATGCCTTATTAGTGGGCTTTACTTTGGAATCTGTGCTCCTGAGAGTGACAGAGTTGGACTCAAATAAGTCCTCCCTTCACATGGTCCAACAGTCCCTTATTTTCAAACCTATATGTGATGCTGGAGGTTTTAGGTGTACTTCCAGAGACTGGAGCCTCTGGCCTACCTATGTGCCAGCTGTGCCTGGAATCTCGGTGGAGCTGCAACTCCTACCCTACAGCTCAATGGGCTCATTCAAGTCACCTGGCGAGGAGATGATAATGGGCACTGGCCATCCCAGGGAATGGAGAGGGCTTGCAGCTGCAGGCAGGATAATCCCATCCACTCTATCCATGGGATATAAGACCTCTCTCACTTGGAGGTGTAGTGGACGTCACCTTCCCAGTCCCCTCAGGATTGGGGGAAGTGCTATGGACTAGAGTGGACTTAATGGTATTCTGTTGTAGACATATTGTGATTCAAGCAATGGCAGAAATTATAACAGTGAGGTGGAGCCAGTGTCCACTGGATGCTTTGGGGGCCAGGAGGGGAAGGGCAGTTGAAAAACAGCGGCTTTTTCAGGACTTAGGGGTTGTCCTGAGTGGCGTGCAGTGACAGATGTAGACCTTTCAGCATATACCATGCAGAACTGTGTGGGAGAGAGTGTGGTCTATGATGTGAACTGTGGTCTGTGCTTGGTGGCAGGGCCCCAGGATGTGTATATCCATTACGGGTGATGTGCCACATTGAGGAAGGATGTTTGTGTGGGATGTTGTGGGAGATGTGGGAGGTGGGGAACATGGGAACCCCTGTAATTTCTGTGTAATATCTAGGTAATCTAAGCACCTTTAAAATATATATATATATTTATATAATATTGACATTTATGTAAGCAAATGCACATATATGCATATATATTTATATATCATTTTACAAATATTGGTATGTATTGTGAAAAATTTGATTTTTACCCATAATAAAAATTAAATTAAATTAAATTTAAAAATTATAAAATAAAATAAAAAATCTTATAAAAATATATGGTGCAAATTGTAAACCATAATGTAAACCATTGACCATGGATGGTAGCAGTCCTTCAATATTTGTAAATCAATTGTGATAATGCACCATACACATGCAAAATGTTATTAATAGGGGACAGTGGGAGAAGCGGAGAGGGTGGGTATATGGGAATGCCCTATATTTTCTATGTGACTTTTCTGTAACCTAAAGTTTCTTTGAAGATAAAGTGAAAAAATAAAACACTTGGAGAACATACAGAAGAAATTGTCACTGTACATAAAAGATAACAGATCTTATGTTGATAAAAGACACACTGAAAATTTCATTTTACAAAAAAAAAAGAAAGAAAACAAGTTTTCTGCTTCCAAGATATGGTGAGAAGAGAACCATAAACTAAACATTCCAATTTCATTAGGGAAAAGTTGAAAGAAAATGGGGGTCATAGGATCTAAACAATTATAAAACCCAGCAGGGCAAATTCCATTAAATTTCAATGTGTGAGACTCATCTATGGATGAATATTTTGTCCTCCAGGCTTGATGGAGCCACAACTCCATGCCTTCCAAATGCTTACTCAGTGACTCTGCTCTCCCTGAACACTGGGATAAATGCTCCAACCTCTGTGAAAATCAAGATGAAAAGCAGGTTCTCTGAAAACTGAGACAGAGGCCTCAGCCTTTCTGAGCATTGGGGAGACAACAGTCTCCCTAAACAATGAGGCAGAAGGCTTGCCCCATCCAAGCACCTGGGTAGATTACCTGCACATTCAAAGCACAAGGGTGACCCCAACTTTTCAAAACAGATATATGGGACTGCTCTCTTGGCCTGAAGATATCTCTTGCCCTCAAGAGATCTCTTTGATCCAGGCCTCAGTTTTCATAGTTCTGCCCTGGAAGTCATTCTTCCTTCAATTTCAACTTTCTGTGTCACTTTCAGTTCAGGCTTGCAATGTTTCTTCTCATATAAATTTTGCAAAAACCTTGTCAGCTTTGCTTAAAGTTCATAGGTATCCAAATCATCACACAGAAATACTTTCCACAAATTTTTTTCCTGCCTAACTGCATTTCTGAACATGACTTCCACTGAAACAGTTGACTCATTCATTTTTTCAGTTAAACTTTCAAATGGAGCCCTATTCTCTGGGGACTCACTTTCCAGAAGCTAAGGGAAGTCCCTGATAGAGCTGCTTCTGACACAAGTCTTAGCACACACTATCTAGATAGGCTCCAAATAGAATTTTCCAAATTATCAATTTCTGACTACTTTGAGCTTAAAAGCTCAGTTTTTCATTTATCCCTTTCCTCTCCCATTTTAAATAAACTGCAAGAAGAAACCAGGTGACATCATCCACACTTAGCCTGGAAATCTCCTCAGCTGAAATTCCAAGTTCCTCACTTTAAAGTTCTTCCTTCCTACCTTTAGCATTCATATTATTTAGCAACAAAGTGTTTACAAAGCAATCTAAGTCTTTTAACTTATAGGTTCTACTCATTACCAAATCAATCCCAAAACTATTTCCACATTTGTAGGTATTTGCAAGAGCAGCACCCCACTTTTCTGGTACTAAAATCTCATTTGGTTTCCTTGGCTTCTCAAGAAAATAACATGCAATGGGTTAATTTAAACAATGGGAATTCATTAGGTCATGCTTATGAGGCTAGGGAATATCCGTATCAAGGCATCATCAAAACAATGCTTTCTTCCCAAAGAGCTGGTATTCTGGGCCTGGTTGTCACTGATCCTTGTTATTTGGATCTTCTGTCACACAACAATGCACATGGCAGCCTATTCTGGCCTCTCTCATAATTTCAAAGTTCTATTGACCTTCAGCCTCTTGCTTCCCCTGGCTTGCTCTCTCTCTCTATCTGACTTTCATTCTCCTTAAAAATGACTCTAGTAACAGTACAAAGACCCACCCTGATTGAGTTGGGCTACATCTAACTGGAGAAACCTCATCTATCATCCTACTTACAGTGAATTCACACCCACCAGAATGGATTAAGTTTAAGGACATATTTTTATTTTGGGGGGGATACATACCTTCAGATCACCAAACTACCTTAACCAAATGATCCAAGTCAACATGTCAAGTACCTGGACTAATCAACAATATGTGCCTCTTGTTATGATACTCTCTGGTAGTTTGAGTTATTTGTAGGCAGCAGAAAATTATTTTCTTAAATTGGTCCAGCCGTGTGGATGTGAACATTTTATAGATTAAGTTCATTTAAGAGTCATTTAATTAAATTACTCAAGTAAGGCATATCCCAGGGTGGGTCTTAATCTTCTTCCTGGAGTGTTTTATAAACTGAAATAGGCCAAAGAGCAAAAATAGAGAGAAACTCCCAGAATCTGAGAGAGAAGTCCCCAGGAGGCAGAAATTGAACTCTGTGTAACACAGAAGGTGAGAGGAAGTCACTGAAGCCAGAAGTTGAAAGCAACAAGGTCCAGAGGAGAAGGGAGAGACAAGCAAACATTTCCATGTGCCTGACTGCCCAAAACTGCAGCTCAGAGAGAAATCATCTCCTAGTGAAGCCTTGATTTGGATAATTTCATGGCCTCAGAGTTATAAGCTTATACGTTAATAAATCCCTATTGTAAAAGCCAGTCCATGTCTGGTATATTGCTTTGGCAGCCTTTAGCAAACTAAACACAATCTAAGAAGAAACTTAATGACATTTCATTTGTATGCTATCCCTTCCAAAAATGCATAACCTGAATGTAAACATGAGGAATCATCAGACAAACCAAACTGAAGAATATAGTGCAATCTATAAAATAACTTGCCCGTACTCCATAAATTGTCAGTTCATGAAATACAAAGAATCAGGAATAGTTTCAGATTAAAGGAAATTAAAGACACATGACAACTGAAGGTGATATATGACCTTGGAATCTCTTATTCCATAAAAAGGAATTATTGGAACAATTGGTGAAATTACAATATTGTCTGTAGATTAGATATTATTATTATATGAATGTTAATATCCTAATTTTGATAACTACTGTGTTTATGCATGAATATTCTTTGTTTTTAGAAATACTTGTTAGTTCCTAGTTTTATATAGAAGTATTTAGATCTGAATGTTTATGTCTGCAGCTTACTCAAACATTTTAGAAAAAACATAAATGAATCTGTATATATGAGAAACAGAAAGAACTGCCTAAAATAAAATAATGAAAATATTTTACATGTCTATAATAATTTATACATTCATATAAAACCTCTTGAAGAGAACAAGAAAGAACAATTATAAGGCCTTGAGTTAGGCAAATATTTCCTATATGACAATAAAAACATTATAAAAAAAAACAATAAATTTCATTTTATTGAAGTTGTGGAATTCTGCTCTTCAAGAGACAAACGACAGACTAGGAGAAAACATTTTTTCCAAAAATATTATGTCTGATAAAAGACTTGTTTCTGCAATAGATAAAGAGCTCCCAACTTTCAAAAACAATAAAGCAAACAATTCAATATAAAATGTGCAAAAGATTTGAACAGATATTTCACCAAAGAAAAGATATAAATGGCAAATAAAAGCACATGAAAATATGCTCAATATCACTATTCATTCAGTAAATGCAAACAAAATCACAATAAGATATCACTACTTACTTCTTAGAATGATTAAAATTTTAAGTATTGCCAATACCAAGTGCTTCCAAAGATGTAGAAAAACTGGAAAAGCAATTGTTTCTGGTCATAAAACAAAATGCTAAAGTTGGAAAACAGTTTAGCAGTTGTACATGAAGTCAAACTTACAGTTACTGTAAAGTAAAAGTTACTGTAAAAGCAAACAACTTCACTCCTAGGTATTTACTCTAGTGTAATGAAAACTCATGTTTTCACATGGAAAAACAGCACATGAATATTCTTAGTAATTTTCTTCATAATTTCTAAAAGCTGGAGGCAACTCAAATATCTCTCAATTGGAGTAGATAATGTAATTATGATACATACATAAGCGGAATACTACTTAATAATATAAAGGAATAAACTATTGATACCACAATGACAAAGATAAATCTCAAATGCATTATGCTATTCAAAAGAAGGAAAATTGCAAATGATTCTACACTATATGATTTAAGTGATATATCATTCTGGAACAGGCAAAATTATAGGACAGCAATGAATTAGTGTTAACCAGGCTCTGACTACAGGAAGTGGGGGGAGGATCTGACTACAACCTCATGGATGGCATTTTGGCCATGATTTTGAACATCAATTTTGAAAATACATCTAGTAGTTTGAGATTATTTTATGACTCCCCCAAAAGAGAAAGATTATATTTATAAACTAATCTATTTTTCTGGGTGTGATTACCTTTCATTGTATTAGATTCAGCTGAGATGTCTTTGATTAAATTAACTGTTAAGATTCTGGCTTTGATTCAACCACATCAGTAAGGCATGACTCAGGTTGAGACCTGCCCCCTTGGTGGGCCTATATAGATGGACACTCACTCAAGCAGACACACAGGAAGAGAGAGAACATTGTCATGCTTGATCCTGGGGCCCTGGGGAGAGATGAACCATTCACTGATAGTTTACAGCTGAGATTGGGATGAAACTGGGCCCATGGAGCCTTAAGAGGAACAGGAAGTCCAGGAAGGATAGACTAGCAGAGATCCGTGACCATCTTGCTTCAAGACATGGCAATTGACTTTGGTAAGAAAGCAATCTTGAATTGATTCTTTAGGGCCTTGTAACTGTAAGATTTTACCCCAAATAAATTCCATTTGTAAAAGCCAACAGACTTCTGCATCAGCACCCCTTTTGCAGTCTAATACAATATATATACAATTTGACCCAACAATTCTACTTCTAAGAACTTACACTTGGCCAGAAAATGTCATGTATTCTATTTTAATCCATTCCTATGGGTGTGAACCCACTGTAAATAGAACCTGACAAAGATGTTATTTTTAGTCAGAGTGTGGCCCAACTGAATGTTTGGGTCTTAATCCTATTACTGGAGGCTTTATGAAGGCAAAGCCTGGTGGAGGAGCAGGGAGTTGGAAGTCAACAGAAGCCAGAAGAGAAATGAGAGGACGTTGCCCTTTAACTGACAGGGAAAAACTAAAGAACCCTGAGGATTGCCAGCCAGCCAGAAGATATCAACTCCTAGAAGTAGCAAGCCTTCTAGCTTCTTGTTTTAGTTTTCCAATGGACTGCTGATGCAAAGTATCAGGAATGGGTTTGGATTTTTTAAAGGGGATTTATTTGGAGTAAAAGCTTGCAGTTCAAAGGCTGTGAAAAACCCAAACCCAGGATCATCAGAGATGCTTTCTCACCAAAATCAACTGGCATGTGGTGAAATTTGCTGCCAATCTTTGCCAAAGTCTCTGCCTTTCCCTCCAGAATCTACCATCTCTCAGAGCCCAGCTCCTGCAGTTCAGCCACCAGCTATCAAGCATAGGTCTTATCTCATTTTAAACTTTTCCATTTGTCCAGCCTCTTGGGGGCTTCACACTTAAGATATTCTCTAGTCCTTCCTCACATAGCAGGATCAAATATGGCACCTTCCTTTTTCTCTGTGTCTCATTGTGTGTGTCTCTCTCTGTCTCCATTTTTATCAGACATAGCAAGAAGGCAAAGACTTAACATGAATCACACTCCACTTACATAGTTCAATCAAAAGGCCAAAAGCATTCTTATCAAGTAATCTAATTAAAGGTCCCTCATCCAAATTTAGTGCAATCAAAAGGTGTCACACTATAGGAATATATTAGTTAAAAAATATAATCTTTCTCTTTTCAGGATTCTTAAAATAATCTCCAACATCTGAAACCTGAATCTATCTTAAGTCAATCCATTTTTATGTTATCTGTAATGGCATCTAGGAAACTAAGTCATGCATAAGAAGGAAACTTATAATGTGTGTTACATCTTTGAGGACTGATATGGAAAGTACCTCAAGATACTGAGTAGTAAAATGCAAATGTTAGTACACACTAATGACATAAACACATATGCATATACAGTATGTGAAAATGCTTGTATTTGCAAAGATATTTGAAAAATCTTAAGTTACAGAAAACAGTGTTTGCCTCTGGGAAGGAATACTGGGAGCCTCTGGTAAAGAATGGTAAAGAATGGAAAGTTTTTTGCTTGCAACCATTTTTTATGATTTGCTTTGTACTATATAAATTATTAGGTACTAATTATTTTATTTTAAAAAAGTAGATGGATTACACAAAAATAGCATATATAATGCAACTGAAATTGAAAAAATAAGACAGTCTAGATCTATTAAATATTAATATCATAGTATAATAGTAACTAGTGTATTAGTAACTAGTACAATAAAAAGAATAAACAAATGACAGAATTCAGGTCCTCTATAAGGAGGTGGCATTTGAACTGCACACTGAGTGATGATAACAGAAAGACATACAGACTTCATAGTGAAGATGGTTGTGTCTTATTTCTCTTAATCTTGATTTTATGTGAGCTGAATAATAATAATACAGATAAAGCTACTAGGAGCTGTTCATGTTAGAATAGAGGAGAATGGATAATGATATTCATCCAGGTCAAATTAAATTTCCCTTCCACATAACTACCTCTAATAGTTTTACTCTTGTCCTTTCCACTTATTGTCTTTGATCCCTGGAAATGGCTAAACAATGCAAATTCTCGCTCTTGGTTCACTGTGACATCAACTCTAAAGAGGACACTCACCACCCTTAGTCACTGTTACATCACTTTTTTCATTGTTTGGCACTTTCTTGTTTAAATTATTATTACTTTTAAAATACTCACCTATTTACTGTCTACCTTACTCCAAAAAAGTATTTCTTTATTCATGTATATGTTATTATAATATATTTACATTAGTGTTTAAGAAGACCAACTCTGAAGTCAAACTACACGGGTTTAAATCACACTTCATGCACCTGGTGGGATAATTTTCCAAGTTTCCATTAATTTTCTAGAAAACAGAAGTAGAATCTACTTCAAAGACACATACAGGATAAAATAAGACAATGCCTTCATAATGCCTGACACAGTATAGTAAATAAATAATAGATTTCACTACAAGTATTAATTTTCTTGCACAGTTTTCTTATTTGTCAAAAATTTCATTAAATTTTGGGATCTTCCTTATCCTGATTTTGATTTGTGAGACATTCTGACTTTTAAAGTGAATCCTTCACATCATTACAATGATCCATTTTTCATTCATTTTACTTGGTTAGCTCTAAGAATTCTGAAAGGTTCTCATGGTCTCCTAATATAGGATCTTTAAACAACTGAATAATAAATATGAATCAGATTTTTTTTTTTTTTTTTTTTTTTTTTTACCGGGAGGTCCCGGGGATCGAACCCAGGTCCCTCCATATGGGAGACAGATGCCCAACTGTTTGAGCCACATCCGTCCCCTGATTCAGATTTTTAAAAGTCAGATATAATTGGGACATTGACTTGGAAATGAGTCAGACAACAAACTGTGTGAAATTTAAGTTACTCCAGAGTGCCAGGCATTGTATTGCATGCTTTGTAAAGAGTATGTCATCTAAAGATTGAAATTACTATAAAATAGATATTACTATGTTATTTTACTCATGAACTAAAATTAAAATGACTCCTAAATGATTGTGAAATGCATACAGCATTACATAAATGAATGAGATGGAATTTAATCTTAGTTCTGTTGAACTAAGATTTGCAGAACCCAAATCTTTCCATATCATTTGAAACTCTGTAGGCTTCAGGACTTCCAAAGGCTGAATAATGCCCTAAAAGTTCATATAGTCTTTGCCTGAAGTTCAAGGATATGTGACATCAGAGAGAATTGGTCATGCAAGGAGTTATCTTTTCCACCTAAGGAGAAAGTGGGTGGGACAAGATCTCCAGAGTTTCTGACTCCAAGATAACAAGTCTCCTGCTATTTTTAGAAGAGTTCAAAGTCCAAATCTGCCATAACTGAAAATTGGATCAGTGTCAGTCAATATTTTTCTTTAAAAATACATTTATATAATGCTTTCTACGTGGCAGGAACAATTAATTTTACTTAAAATATATTAAGCCATGCAATTGGCTTGACAACTATGAGGTAGGTACTATCATTTCCATTTTACAGGTGAAGAAAATCATTTTCCCAGGCCTCATTCACAGCCATTTTTTTTTCCAATTAAAGGAAAAAAGTAAAGTGAAATATTTCTTTATTACAGAAATTCTTAAAGCTTTTAACAATGTAGGTCAGGGATCTTCAAAACAGTGATATAGTTAGTAGTGTTTCCAGATTTTTTTTTTAAACTATAGAACCCTTTTCTTAACGGAACATCTATTAATATCTCAAGGTGTTTTGAAAGGTGCTCATGTCCTGACTGAAGAAGTTAATGACATCAACATAGAATCATTTGAACTTTTAATATCTGAGAATCTTTTCTTTGTGAAAAGAATACTCATAGCTCCTTAAGTTTTTATTTTATTTTTTATGTTTTTTGGCTATCAGGGATCCTGGCACTTCATATATGGGTAGGCTGCACTCAACCATTAACCAATGAGCCACATTGGCTCCCCTCTGATGATTTGTTCTTTTTTTTTTTTTTTTTTTTAGGAGGCACTGGGACTGGAACCCAGGGTCTCTCATAAGGGAAGCAGGCATTAAACCACTTAAGCCACATCTGTCCCTCCTTAAGTTTTAATTAATACTAATTATTCAAAGTTTAAAATCTTAAAGCAAGTTTTATAAGGCTTTAAGCTCAATTTTAGAAAGCCAGAAATTCTGATTCCAGTGTGTACTCTTAACCACTGCACCATACTCTGTTCTCTGAACATATGTCAATAATTATTTGGGAAGCGGTTGTGGCTCAATCAGTAGGGCTCCCGTTTACCATATGGGAGGCCCCGGGTTCAGTTCCTGGGGCCTCCTGGTGAAGGCAAACCCGCCCGCATGGCGTGGTTAGCTGACCCAGCGAGCACAAGCAGCAAGGGGGGGATAAATGAATAAATAAATAAAATCTTAAAAAAAATAAAAAAATAATTATTTTAATTCTGCTCATATTCTAGTTGCCTGGTGTGTTGACCTGTTTGAGTCTTCAAAGTGGACTTGTCAGGAGAAAATCAGAGAAACAATTGGAGTAGCTCCAAGACTTAGAAACACTAGACCAACAAGATCAGAAAACCAGAAGAGAAGAAAGGTTTAGGGATAGCTGAGGAGGAGAGGCCCATTCCAGCCCCAAGAGCTCCTAAAAGGCCAGTCAAATTTCAGAGTATTCTTCTTCTCACTAAAGACCATTCTTTTAAAGTTAGACAAACAAACAAACACACATAACCAATGCTAACATTCAGGACCAATTGAGCAGTCTATTATAATCTCAGAGATTCCAATAATAAAGGATGTTTATAATATCAAAATACTTATTGAAAATTTATTGATATTAAGAGCTTTATAAGGATTATCTAATTTGATCCTGATATCTCTATAATTCCCTTTAAATAAAACTTAAAGAGATCATGTTTTGCCAAAACTCATACTATAAATGGTAAAACTAAGATTTTAAACTCAGGACTGTATGAAGCAGACACTTTGCTCATAATTATTAGAGTATACTAAACCTGGTCACACATTTCTCCATATTGTATATATAGGATATGATACACAAAATCTCCTTCACCCAACAAAAACTGTGAAACAAGGTTGTCAATGTGATTAACTATCTAACATAACAATAAAAATGAGTTTTAGTCCAAATAATGGCAGGGATGAATGGTAGACCTTTCATTTGGAGATAGAAAAAGAGAGAATAAGACCAGATTTGGGAGAAGAAGAGAAGGTATAGAAAGAGAAGATAGAAAATAAAAAATTCAAAACATTTCTATTGCCCAGAATATTTTATTTTTGTTTTATAATTGCAAAGTTTGAGCTTGCATTGCATCATATATGAAGTATTAAGACTTTCTTTGTTCTCATACATTCTGTTATAAAAGATACTTCCTAGGAGTTCCCTTAATCATGTGAATCAATTAATAGGCTGACTTCAAACACAATCAATAGCACTATTGCTCATAGTGTATGTAAATATTATCTGCTTCAGAAGCATCTGGATAATTTGTTTAAAATGTAGAAACATCAATCCAAGCATTGCCCAATTATTTAGAATCTATAAAGTTGTTTCATCAAAATCTGAATGGTAAAATGATTGAGCTCCTGATTCGGAAAGTACATTAAAGATTGACAACCCAATGGTCAATAAATTAATCAAAATTGGATATTTTTGTACTGTTCAGTAATTTATTGCCTGAGCCTTTTCTTAAAGAGTCTATATGCCATACACATAGTCTTTGACACAAAATAGTCACTGTCCATAGAAATTACCTTCTTTTCTCTTAGCAAGAAAAAGATAAAATCATTTTATATGCTTGTGATTATTTCTCAGTCAAATCACTTGTTAACCCCACAGCAACTTCATAGCATTTTCACCTTACATTTCTGAGAATGTAGATCAGAGTTTAACATGAGAGATGTCATGGTATAAAACATGGCCACAACTTTATCAATGGAGAATGTGGACACCATACACAGATACATAAATATGCAGGGTATTAAGAATAAGATAACCACAGAGATATGAGAAATAAAGTTTGACAGGGCTTTTCACCTCCCCTTTAAATGGTAAGATTTTAGACTGTACAAGAAGATCATACAGGAGGCCATCAAGAGGAGGAAGTTTCATAGGTAGATAAACACACTGTTGGCAGGCACAAAGAGACCAAGAGTGTAGGTGCCCATGCAGAGAAGTTTCAGCAAAGAGATCAAGTCACACATGGAGTTATGTAGGGCAATAGAGCCACTGAAGGGCAGCCTCATTGTGAAGAGGATCCAAATGATTGCAGGGCCAAAGCCTCTAGACCTGGAAACTCCTATGAGGAGGCCACAAGCCTATGAGCTCATGATGGTTGTGTAGTACAGGGATTTGCAGATGGCCACGTAGTGGTCATGGGCCATCACCATGAGTAGGATGATCTCAGCAACACCAAAATGATGCTTAGCAAAAATTTAAGTCATAAAGCTCCTGAAAGAGACATTTTCCCCACACAAACAGTATCAGTTATCATGGAAAAATAGCAGCTGTATAAAAGGGCTAAGTGAGACAGGAATTAAAGTTAAAACATCTAAATTTGTTCAAATAAAAAGATCTATTCTTTTTGTGGATACAAATTCTTAATTCTCTAAATAATCCCCTCAATTAATCTTCCTAAATAAAATCACAGTCAACTTAGTTTGTGACTAGACTAGCACATTCTGAATTTAATAGAAATGCAAATATGCACAAATACTATTATGAAATAGTATTGAGGGGGAAGCGGCTGTGGCTCAATCAGTAGGGCTCCCGTTTACCATATGGGAGGCCACGGGTTCGGTTCCCGGGGCCTCCTGGTGAAGGCAAGCCCACCCGCACGGCGTGGTTAGCTGACCCAGTGAGCACAAGCAGCAAGGGGGGGATAAATGAATAAATAAATAAAAATCTTTGAAAAAAAAAAAAAGAAATAGTATTGAGGGAGCACTATGCTTACTATACATCAAAAGGCATTGTAGAACAAAACCAATTATAACATGTATTAAAAAGCACATGAATGAGGAGATCAAAGGAAGAGACAATAATGCTGAAGTGGATTCAAATATGTGTGAGGCTTTGGAATACAATAAAGGTGAGATTTTTAGATCTATGAATAAAAGATAATTATTCAACTATAAAAATAGATATCAAGAAAAATTTAAAATGTAATCCTGATTTAAACCCTTATATCAAAATAAAGTCCATATGAACCTAAATTTAAATTTAAAAATAAAAACACAAAAATGCTAAAAAAACAAGCTTCTGAAAAATATGGAGAAATATTTAAGTAAGAATAAATTCTTACTGAATTCATTTAAGTCTATTTATATGATATTAAAAGAAAAAAAAATATTGATGTCTTATATGTAAATATAAAAAATTTACATAGTCAACACATTTATGCCTAGAATAAAACAGGTAAAAATATGCCACAAGTCTCAATTACATTAATTATACATACAACAGTAAAAGGGAAAAAATTAATGTATAACTAACTCATAAAAATTAATAAGAAAATGATCAACAAATCAAACAAAATAAGTAAAACAGCTTAATAAACAATTCACAAATAAATACAATAATTTTCAAAAATGCTAAAATTTGCTCAATTATACTGAAAACATTTCAATTAAACTGTACAAATTAAATGCAATTTCTGATTTTAAAAGATTTCCAAATACCATAAATGTTTAACAAGCATAAGGTGCTGATACTATGGATAAACAGATATTCTCACAGATTGTGGGCAAGAGTGTATTAGGTCAAAGCTCAATAAAATGCATTTTGATAATAAATATGATCATCAATGTTAAAAACACATATCAATTGACTCAACAATTCCAATTATCGAAACTCATTCTTACACATAAACAAAAATATTGTTATTGTATAATTACCTGTCATAGAAAAATATTGAAATCAACATGAAGAGAATGGGATACACTAATTTTAGTACAGTTCTTACTTTTATTTTTATATTTTGCAGTATAAGGATAGCTGGGATTTAGTTCTGTAAAGACTGATATACATAGATTGTGAAGATGTTAAATAATAAAATGCAAACTTTAATACACAGAGACATATGCACACATATATAAATAATAACCCTTTATTTCCAAAAATTATCCTTTAAGGATCTTAAATATAGAGTCAGTGATTGTCCCTGAGTAAGAGTACTGTGTGATTTGGTTAAGGATGGGTAGGAAATTTGCTTTTTACTTTGCACCTTTTGTATGGTTTTCTTTTCTGATATTTGTTGTTATTGTTCTTTTAATTATTTTGTTTTTAAAAGTAGATGCATTGCATATTTAAAAATTATATGTAAAGCAACATATAGTTGAATTGAATAAAGAGGACAGTGTGCGTAGCATTAAATATTTTAACTAGTATAATAAAAAGAATGAACATCATTGACAAAAATTTAACTAAAAACAAAGCTGAATGAGAACAAAATTAATGTAGATAATACAGAAATTAAATACTATATAACTCATCAATTTTGAGGAAATGACTGAGGCATAAATGACATCCAAAAATGATAAGCCAGCAAGAAAAATGTGCATAGGTGAGCCCAGGGACATACTGACAGCTACAGTCATGACAATGAGTAAGTTGCTGGCCATGGTCAAAATATAGGAGAGCAAGAAGATAATAGAAAGTAATTTCTTTCCTTTGGATTCTGCATGAGGCCCAGGAGGACAAAATAAGTCACATTGTTCCTTGGTTCCATCTCTTGTTTTATAGATGCTGATTTGAGGTTTGGAGACAGTTTACCTATAAAATAGTCAAAAATTTTAGTGTGTTATAAGCCTAATCTTTTAATTATTCATTCAGTTAAAATGTCTATGGAAAATCTATTTGTGAAAACTTGTCATCATATGCATTGGGGTTAACAAGTGGAGTAAGACAATATTCCCTATCCTCACTGTTTGGATTTATAATTATGGGGTGAGAACAACACAGACCAATGTAATCAGTGCTATTTTAAAAATATTCACATGTTGCTAAGGTTGTAAAGTTTGGCAACATAAACCAAACTAGGGTCAAGAAAGTTTCCCAGAGTAAGTAATACTTTCACTGAGTTTAAAAGGTAAAGTTAGAATCAACTAGAACAAGAAAGGATGGGAAGGTGCACCATTTATAGTCACAAATTCACAACTTAAGGACACTGATAGGTAATTTACATAGTTTAAGTGGATTTAAAAATTATGAAAGGAAGACTGTAGACCAAAGTTCACTGACCTAGTTTCTTCATACCACACTGAAACCTCCTTCTTTAGATGGGATTTCCTTCTTTTGTTGAATTATAAATGCTGAAGCCATACAATTTTTATTTAAAAAGAATCATTTGGGCTGCTGCAGGAGGACAGATAGTTGAAAGCAGGAATAAAAGTGGGGAGACTGGCAGGAGGGTAATTGCAGTAAGCCAAGGAGATACCAGAGAGATAGTGAGGATAGTCAAAATTATAGTATATTTTGAAAGTAGACTTCACAGAATGTTTTTGAAGATATGAACAAGCAAAGTGAGAGGAATAAAAATAGTGAAAGATATTGTAAGATATTTGTTCCGAAAAATAACATGGAAGATGATACCATTTAATGAGATGAGGGATAGGTTTGATGTGGAATATCAAGCATTTAGTTTTATGAACACCAGTTTGATATTCAATCAGTGATATTCATTAGGTAGTTGCATACAGAAATTTTCATGTATTTGCTCATTTAATTGTCATAACCATACAATGAGGTAGATGTTATTGCTGCTTCCATTTTGTAGATGAGATTCATAAATGGCAAGTAAATCATCCAAGACCATAAAACTAGGAAGTGTTAGAGGTGGATTATAAATCAGGGCTCCTAGACTTCAAAGCCCACATTCTTAACTATCAGACCACACTGACTGACTCAGTTTCCACCATCTAGTGGGATTAGAGATATTGGCAATGAACTTCTGGAAAGAACATGAAAGAAGATAGGTTCATAAGGTCTAATTGGATGGGTGCTATGCAAATGCTACATATTTCATGCTGAGAATCTGAGACTGCAAGCATGCTTCCATATTCCAGAGCTGAATTCTTTGAAGATTGTGCAACTTCTTCATCTATTACAATTGAATTTGGCCCTATCTTCAGATTTGCTCATTTCTTCCCTGACAGCATATTAAACTACAATCTCAAATAAAGAAGATCCACTCATTTTAACAAAGAGAACATGCCTCACTCAGGCCCTTCTTAAGATTTATAACCAAATCCCTTTTTAACATGTGGACCCAACAAACAGGAGATCGCTGACTAGCTCAAACAATGAATTTGTTAGTTAAGAGAATTAACAGTGTGTTGTTTCACTGTGATGACAGTAATAAAACAGGAAATGTGAACCCATATTGAGGGTTACAAGCCTCACTGCATGGCAATGGCATTGGAGATGAGATTGAGAGTGACCAAGTTAAACCTGCCTCTACTGACCGCTCAACAAAGTGGTAACTGCATTAGATTTTTATGCCATGTTTGGTTATATTATTATTTGGGGGAGTGCCACTCAGCAGGAATCAGGCCAGTTCATATATATCCTGTCATGAATATCTACTTATAAATGTTACATAAGCATGTTTTTATCAACTTCTTACATTCTAATTGTGGTTAGCAAGTTTATGATATTTTGAGGAAAGACGATCAATATCACTTTAATACACAACACACAGGGCCATCAGACAGAAGAATTTTGCCCCAAGATGGATCACTCCCATAATGGATTTGATGAGACTTTGCACTTAATATTGTTCTAAAATGTCTTAAGTCTTTTGGGATATTGTAGTGGAATTAATGTGTTTTGGATATGAGGAGAACATGTCTTTTTGGAGTACAGAGGCTGGACTATTGGAGACTGAATCATGTCCTCCACAAAAGGCATCTTCAGTTCTTAAAACCTGGTCCTATGGGTGTGAACCATTTGTAAAGAGGACCCATGAAGATGTTATTAGTTAAGGTGTGCCAAACTGAATCATAATACATCACCAGACCTATGAATTAGAAACTCAAGACTATCTCCTAGGAATCTGTTTTTTACCAAAAACAGTGATTCTGAGAAAACATTAAATATTGACAATCAAATGGGAAATAAATAAGTCTGACAATTTCACTTTATGTATATAGATACCTACAGAGTTCCTTATATTCCCCAGTTTTACAGATATTAAAATATGTCCAAAGAAATATCAAGTCCTTTATTTTTTTAAAAAAGGTGGGATTTAATCTTTATTTACAGGACACACTGCAAGATAAGAAATTCCACAAGAAATAAGAAATGCAATGAGGAGAAGCTTCATACAGTATATATGGTTTAGAACTGTTCCAGTATAGTTTCATTGTAAAAAGTACTACATAACAAATCACATTTATAAAATGTTCTTAGTAGAGCAATAACAAGACAAACTCATGCCAAACATGTACACAAACAAATTTATACCTCAGTTGTGCAAGCTAAAAGTTAAAAGTCCCAGGAGTACCATCTTGCACTTAGAAGGTATAGCCTTCAGAGGTAATTTCTGATACAACATTCTGATCATCTTCTTCCTCTACAGACAAATACTTCTCAATCAAGCTTAATGAAGTCTTGTACAGGCTCATTTTCATGTTTTTCTAGAGCTTCAATTTTGTCCAAGCCTCCACATTCTACAATCATTATATTAAGTTTCTAAGAAGCCTGAAAGATATTTCAAATGGCATCCAGAATAACCAAAATAATTTGGGTATCTTTTACAATTAAAAGGTTCATCCATGATCCTATTATGCCACAATGGACAAGGTATACAATCTGTTCAACTGATCTACCACTTGTAGAGTTGGTCTTAATCCATACAGCTTCCTTTTGTGTCTTAAAGTTTGCCTTAGAAAGAATGCTAATGAAGAAAGGGACCAGTCCACGATTTGGTGCTTGCTGTGTCTGGTCCTGATAGCCAGCTGTGATGTTCAATATTGTCCATGCAACTTCCTTCTGAATATTAATTTTGCAATTAGTTAGCAGGCTGGGAAAGATAACAAGTGCTCCTGCATCTATAAAACCTGAGTCTGTTTATCTGTCCCAGTAACAATTTTCCCTGTGGTTCATGGTGAAGAAGCCACAATTGACAATTCAGTAGCCCCTAAGAGCTTCACATGATGGGGCACAAATCCAATTTTCACAACAATTTCAACCCATTCGTTTGGACCATCACTGAGACAGGGAATGGCCCAGGAAGTATCCGCTAATACTTCTGGATCATCATGATGTAGGAGATGAATTAAAGTAGGAAGAATTTGCTCAGCAGCATCTAACAAGGGTGCAGAATTCTGTTTTGACTAAGGTTTGAAAGTGTCCAGGTAAGAATATGTAAGTAATCACATGCTAAAGTTGACATATCAGGATCTGTAAGTAGAGCCAACAGACAATTGACTGCACCATACTTCATAACCAAGTCTCAGAATGATAAACCATCACATTTAATGTTTCCCGGAGCCCAGACAGCTTGTTCACTGACATGAGCAAGGGGAGATGCCAACAGAGAAATGAATGCTGGGATAGCAACTTTGTCTACCACAGCCTTGTTCTGTTCTGATGTCCCATAAGCAATATTATTGAGTGCACAAGCAAATTCAAAATGAATGGGAGTACAATCAGTTTTGCCCAAGAAGGACACAAATTTTGGAATCAAATCAGCTCAGATTATGTGGTCTGTGGGTGTCTGTTTCTCTCTAGAAAGCAGTGTCTTAGCAGCTTGAGTAGGTTAGAAATGCTTTCCAAATTGTTGCTATTTATGCTTTTGATAATGTCATCAATAGACCAATTTACCATGTCCTGTTTGTTACAGTTTTCTTGCAGTGGAGAAGCTGTGTCATCAGGAAAAGAGCTGACATTTCTTCTTTTCAGCATCTAGTCATCCTTCTTAGCTTTCCTCAGCTCCACATTAACTTCAGTACAACACTGCCTCATTTAGGTACATTCTTTCCCCTTGTTCTTGAATCTGTTAAGGCAGGCAGCTGGTAAATTAGCATACTTATTGGTGGAAATGGTTGTGAGACAAAGGGAGAAAGCTACAGAGTGGGGTCAGGCTTCCACAAGAGGCAGTGCAGGGCTCATTGGCTGCAGGTCTACTGCCCTGGAACCATCTACCACAGCTCAGGCTGAAGACAGTGTTTGTCCTTTATTTTTTATATTCTGCAAATGATACTACTGGTATTTTTTTTTCTGTATAATTTCCTGATTTTCTTTTAATTTTCTGCAAGTAAAATGTTTAACTTTTAAAAGGAGAAAAGACAAATTCTTTGCATTGAATTTCAAGAGCCGATCCATGATGTAGCCATATAGTAAGCAGATTCACAAATACCCAAAGGTGCATGCATCTTCCTCCAAAATGGCTTGGCATACACATATAGATAAAAAATAAAATTTTGACATTAATTCAAGTTATACAAAAGGACTCAGAGACATATAAAGATTATTTTATTCTCTTCACTCCATAGCCATCACTTTTCCTGTTTTGTTTGTCTGGAAACTTCTCCATTTCCTCAAGACTGAATGTTGGCACAGCTACATCCTCCCTATTTCAGAGATTGTGGTGAATTCCATTACTGCATTTGCCACATTGTCTCACATTCAGTTGTATATGTCAAACACTATGGGTTCTTGAAGGCAAATATCAGATCTTAGTCATTCTTATATCACCAGTAAATTGGGAGACAAAGACAAAGTTAGAAATACAAATCCAAAGAAATAGAAGGAATTTCAGATATATCTCTTATTAAGTGTTTAACTTTAATTCATTTATCTTTCAGTGTGTAAACTCTTTCATTGGTTAAAAATATATAAATATACCTATGTATAAGATTGTTGTGAAGATTAAAATTTTGGTAAACTTCCATTATATTCTATCCTGTATGCTGTTACTGTTCTCAACAATAAAGAAAACTTGAAAAAAAAATGCCTCTGAACATTTCTTACAACAAAAAAATTCTAAAATCTTATGCTAATTGAGGAAAATAGGAGAATGAGGGAAACAAGAATAAACGTCAAAAAGAACAGTCTTTAGATTAAAAAAAAATAAAAGAGCAATCTACTAAAGAAACCCTTAACTTAAATATCTAACCATTGCTTTGTATCACTGCTTTTGGTTGGGATTTTTTTTTTTTTTTTGGTTGATTCATTCATACAGTTTATAAATTCATATTACACAATATAGAAAATGTATTCCTTCCAAATTTGAGTCTTAGAGCCGAGTGTGGAGTTTTCTAGA
Organism: Tolypeutes matacus; assembly: GCA_026826555.1. Taxonomy (NCBI): domain Eukaryota; kingdom Metazoa; phylum Chordata; class Mammalia; order Cingulata; family Chlamyphoridae; genus Tolypeutes; species Tolypeutes matacus. Next base: position 1,525,987 of record JAKSZT010020697.1, read on the forward strand.
AAACTGTAAATCCAGATCACTGTTCAAATATATGGTTTTCAGAATGTTCTGTCTTCCTGGACTTATGATCAGTCATTTTTATATTTATTGTGCTGGCCCATATAAGTTACCATAAAGTGTTTACTGATGATAAAAGGTAAAACAAAGAGAGAAAGAGAAGATAAAGATTCATTCAAGAAAGACTTATTTTTAAGAAGTACATATATTGTAATATTACCAAAAACTGCTAAACTTGAAATCCAACATTTTACTTAACACTCTTGTTCTTTGTGTGACTTATCATTAACAACATAGAAAAATACTGAACAGGACCCCCAGAAGCCAGTCATTCATCAGGGGTCCTTGGAAGAGGACCCACCACCCCCACCACCACTGCCATACACTTCAGCCACTCTAGCCTCTCCTCCTACCATGGGAGTGCAGGCAGAGCTCCCAGAAACACCCACACTGTTGGTCCCTCTGGGACCATTGGCCCCCTCTGGAAAAAGCCCCAGTAGCAAGGAGGCTTTGGTCTTTGCAACCTGGGCTGCAGATGCCCCTCCATGAGACACAGCATCCAGCCCAGATTGGTGAGGATGGAACTATCCAATCCGGGAGGCCTGTTTTATACTACCAGCCCTTCACAACTCCAGACCTCTTAAACTAGAGGCACCACAACCCCTCCTACTCAGAAAAGCCTCAAGCCCTTATTTATCTCATGGAATCCATTTTCCAAACCCACCATCCCATTTGGGATGACTACCACCAACTTCTCCTGACTGTTAATACAGAGGAGAGATGATGGGTTCTGATGAAATCCCAAAAGTGGCTGCATGAGGAAGCCCCTGCTGGCATTATAAATCTGGAGAAGTTGACATGAGAGTTGGTGCCAGAGGCCCAACCAAAGTGGGATTTCAAACCTGATCAGGGATGGGCTACACTCCAACATTATCAGGAAGTGCTCCTTCGAGGATTCTGGGAAGGAGAAAAGTGGTCCACAAACATGGTAAAAATGCCTTTAGTCACTCAAAAGCCTGAAAAATCTTGGGAGAGTTCTATGAGCATGTTTGCAAGGCCTTCAGAATCTACACCCCTTTTGACCCAGAAGCTCTGGAAAACCAGAGAATGGTGACTGCCACCTTTGTTGTGCAGGTAACATTGGACATTAAAAGAAAGCTCCAAAAATTAGAATGGTTCACAGGGAATGAACATATCTCAACTAGTTGAAGTCACCAATAAAGTGTTCATCAATCAAGAAGAAGTTGCCAAATGAGAGGCCAAGAAGTGAATGAAACATCAAGCCCCCTACTGGCAGCAGCCTTGGGATATCTTGACACCACCAGATGAGAAAGGCCACCTCAAAAAAGGAGGGAAAGCACCAAAAGGGTGCCCCTGGCCAGAGACCAATGTGCCTACTGCAAAGAAAGAGGGCACTGGAAAAATGAGTGCCCCCTAAAGAATCAGGCACATGAAGGGAGCAACCCCAAAGTGAAACACTGACCTGAGCCCCAGGATCATCTCTTTGGGACTTGACTCTGAATAGGGGCAACTGGGCTCACTGGAACTTAGCCCCCATGAGCCCATGGTCACACTACAAGTTGGGGGACAGTCAATAACTTTTATGGTAGACACTGTCACTGAATATTCTGTGGTCACAACCCCCATCACCCCCTTTAGCAGAAAAACTACTAACATCATAGGAGTGACTGGAGACCAGTCAAGCCAATGGCCTTTTTGCCAGTTGAGAACTTGTCAGCTTGGTGGCCATGAAGTGACTCATGAATTTCTGTACCTGCCTGAATGTCTGGTTCCCTTAGTTGGTAGGAACCTCTTAACCAAACTGGGAGCCCTGATTACCTTCAAACCTGGGGGGTCAGAAAGCTTAAGTCTTGGGACCAGTCTCACTCTCTTTGTCAATGTACCCTGAAGTGAGGAATGGAGGCTTCATGCAGAAGAAAATTCAAATCAGAATCCAGAAAAACTGCTAGAACTTTTCCCCCAGGTTTGGGCAGAAAAAGCCCACCAGGAATGGCAGGGAACCATGTACCCATCATCATCAACCTGAAGCCTGGAGAGGCCCTGGTCCAGCAGAGGCAGTATCCATTCCCCCACCAAGCACAATTGGGCATGGTTGAACACATAGATCACCTGAGAAAAGAAGGGATCCTGATCGAGTGCCAGTCACCCTGGAAGACCCCATTATTACCAGTAAATAAGCCAGGCAGGACATGATATTGACCAGTCCAGGATCTACAAGCCATTAACAATGCCATCCTCACCTTGCACCAGGTTGTTCCCAACCTGTACACTTTGCTGGGACAGCTGCTACCCAGAGCTGCCTAGTTCACTTGCTTGGACTTCTTCTGCCTGTGGCTGGCCCCTGCGAGCCAGTCTCTGTTTGCCTTTAAGTGGGAAAATCCAAGAACCTGGCAGAAAACTCAGCTAATTTGGGTTCGGCTCCTGCAAGGCTTCAAAAACTCCCCTACCCTTTTTGGGGAAGACTTGGCAGCAGATCTAGCCACCTACCCCTGGGAAGACTGCAGGTGTGCCCTTTTACAATACATGGATGACCTGCTACTTGCCAATGAGATGGAAGAGGACTATTGGAAAGGGACCCAGACCCTCCTGCAACTTCTAGCACAGACTGGATACAAAGTGTCTTGGAGAAAAGCCTAAATCTGTAAACAGCAGGTCAAGTACCTGGGGTTTAGAATCACACAAGAGCACTGGATTCTCAGACCAGAAGGAAAGAAAGTGATCTCCACCATCCCTATCCCCACCACAAAAAGAAAACTTCATGAGTTCTTTGGGGCTGCAGGGTTCTGTCGCATCCGGATTCCCGGGTTTGCAGCCATGGCCAAACCTCTTTATGAAGTTCTGATTGATACACAAAAAGAACCCCTTGACTGGGTAGAAACTCAACAGAGAGCCATTCAAAACATCAAAAGACAACTTGGCCAAGGCCCTGCCTTGGGGCTCCTGGATGTAACATGAAACATTAACCTGTTCATGCATGAAAAGAACAATGTAGCCCTGGGTGTCCTCATGCAAACAGTTAGCCCCTGGCAAAAGTCCATTGCTTACCTCTCCAAGCAGCTGGACCCCATGACTGCAGTGTGGCTGCCCTGCCTGAAAGCCCTGGCAGCAACCATAACCCCCATCAAAGAAGCCAACAAATTAACCCTTGGACAGGTTATTCATGTTATGGTGCCACAGGCAGTCACTGCCCTAATGAACTCACATATGCACCAGTGGAGATCTATTCCCTGGCTCACATTACCAAGGTTTACTCTGTGAAAACCCCAGAGTGACAATAAAAAAAGTCTAAACCCTGCCACTTTCTTGCCAGATGAAGAAGGGGTTCCTGAGCATGATTGTGTTGAAGTGACCGAGGATGTTTATACCAGTAGCCCCAACCTCCAAGACGAACAACTCCCTTCCCCAGATCAGACACTATTTACAGATGGGAGCAGTCTCATTAAAAATGGGGAAAAGCTTGCTGATATGCAGTCACCACTACCGAACAGGTGGTGGAAGCAGCATCTCTACCCCGAGGATGGTCTGCACAGCAAACAGAAATCTGGCCACTGGTATGAGCCCTGCACCAACCACTGGGCAAGCAGTGAACATTTACATTGACTTTCAATATGCATTCACTACCATTCATATCCACAGGGTGATTTATAAAGAAAGATGTCTTTAAACTGCAGGAGGAAAGGAAATCAAAAACAAAAAAAGAAATTCTTCAACTATTAGAAGCAATCTGGAAACCAGACAGAGTCTCCATCATCCTCTGCCAGGGACATCTAAAAGGAATGGATATGGTCACTCAAGGAAACAGGCTATCTGGCAAAACAGCTCAGCAAGTGGCTGAAGGAACTCATGGAATACAAGTCCCAGAATTGACACTGCAGCTGTCCCTCTTAGGACAAAAACTATTCAACTAAGTTGTACCAAGGAAGAACGGGAATGGTCCAAGAGACAAGAGGGAAGCTGAACACCCAAAGGAACTTGGCTGCTCCTGGATAACCAGATTTTCATCCTGAAAGGAGCCATGCATGCCCTCATCCAACAATACCACAACTCACCCACCTAGGGAAAACTGCACTGGAAGCCTTACTCAGGAGATACTATTACATAGCCTGACTAGCTTTCCTCTGTGCCACCATTATCAGCCAGTGCCAAGTTTGTGCTAAAAACAACACTCTGTAGGGCCCCCAAGGTCTGGCCAGTATCCAAAACACAGGGACAGCCCCTTTTGAAGATCTCACAGTAGACTTCACAGAAGTGAAACCAAGTGGGAAGTACAAATACCTGTTAGTGATGATATGCACCTTTTCAGACTGGGTCAAAGCTTTCCCCACTCGCACTGACAAGGCAAGAGAAGTGATTAAGACTTTCCTTAGAGAAATCATTCCTCAACATGGGCTGCCACTGTCAATTGGTAGCAACAATGGCCCAGGATTCATGGCTGCCATAGTCCAAGAGCTGGTGAAAATGTTAGGGATCAAGTGGAACTCCACACCGGTTACAGGCCCCAGAGTTCAGGGAAAGTTGAATGCATTAATTGAACCCTCAAAGCCACCCTAGGCAAATTCTGCCAAGAAACTGGTCTCCCCTGGGTAGACTTACTTCACTTAACCCTCCTCTGAGTTAGGTGCATCCCAGGACCCACAGGCCATTCACCCTTTGAAATTCTATTTGCTCAGCCACCCTCAATTATCCAGGCCTTCAAAGGAAATCTCAAGCTCCTGGGGGAGGCTAGCCAAAATTCCATCCCCCAGCATCTGCGGAAAACTCTAGCCCAAATACATAAAACTGTCTTGTCCTGAAACCTCATCCCACTGGAATACCCGTTGCACCTCCATCAGCCAGGGGACCTAGTTTGGGTCAAAGACTGGAAAAAAAGAACCTCTTCAGCCTTCCTGGACAGGTCCACATACTGTGATCCTTGTAACTCCTACTGCTCTTAAAGTTGCAGTCATCATCCCTTGGATCCATCATTCCAGGGTCAAGAACGCCCACCCCAATAAAGAACAGGACAGCTGGGCAGCCTAACCCATACCTGGCCACCCATTGAAAGTGCAAGTCGACCAGGATCCCCAAACACTGATTTCATCAAATGCCTGCTGAATGGACCCCTGCTCCTGGTGGGTCTTGTGCTTATATAGCCTACTTGCCCTGGTAGTCAGTTGGACTACCTGATGTGGCTCCTGCAGACTGGACTATAACAAATAGAGCTTTAATTGCAATAGTTTATTGGTTTATAATAAGATGTCTCTGTGCCTTGTCTTGCTTATCCTTTTCTTCCTTACATCCTCCCTAGGAGTCAATACCCACCCCCAAAACCAATTGCACTTACAAATCAGCTAGACCTAGTGTAACCAACCTGTGCTGAATGCCTTGACCCCCTTTTAGCAGGGATGACCTCAGCTTCTGTAGTGTTTGATGCTTGCAGAGTATTAAGAAATGACATTACCCTTGCCCCTGGGGGGAGTGTCAGGAGCACATCTATAACACCAACAACAAATACTTATGCTGAGGGCCCTCTGACAACAGGCACTTCTGCTGCTCTTGGGGCCTAGTAGTTGGTGCCACCTGGGCAGGAGCCCCAACTTTCCTATATATCCTGCAGAAGGTTCCTGGTCTGGCAAACTGTAAATTATGAACCTGAAGCCCTGTGAAACTCACCTTATTAAACATAACCACTGCATCAGAAAATACCTTTTTAAAAACCCAAACAGGACTAAAACTAGGAGTTGGAATATATGGCCCAGTGGGGCCAGACCTGGGGGACTTCATACTAGTCCAATTGATCCCAGTAAATCAACCCCCAGAGAAAACCCTGGTTAAAAATATCAGTAAAGCTACCCAGACCCTAAAAGCCAAAGTCAAAACAGCCCCCTGCAATGTCTTTTTGAACCAGGTTCAAAATTTCTACCAACTCCTAAATAAATCCTGGCTGACATAGCTGCATCCTACTGGCTATGTACTTTCCACAAGTCTAATTGTCTTCCCTGTATGTGTTCCAGGGTACATAACCCTCCTGACCTGTGACAGCTCTGTGGCCGGAAACAGGCCCTTCCAAGTCCACATAACCAACCCCCCAGGAAAACTGGCTAACTGTAAAAATATAACCACCAGGCCCTGGGGGAAGAATGCTGTTTTTATGCAAATTCCTGAGGGATAGTTAGGGACAAGGTAGCCATGCTAAAAGAATGAGCCAAAGACTGCTTAAACCATGCATACCAGGCATCTACCAATGGGATCTACTTCCAGTATCTCCTTTCCTGGATTTTGCCACTCATGCCAGTAATAGCCACAGTTTTCTTCCTCTTAACTTTTAGGCCATGCATTCTATGCACCTTACACAGTACATCACTTCCCAAATGAACACCTTAAAACACCAGGTAATGTCTCATGTTAAGTATCAACCCTTGGGGACTATAGAAAAATCTCCATGTTAAGAAATGATGCCCCATAAAAAAATTATTATAAAAGCATCAAAGGGGGGAATGATGAAGAAAGTGCTGCAGCCCTGTTTCTCCCCTCAGCAGAAACCTGCAGCTTTAGAAAAATAACTACCCCTCCTCCCTTTCCCCCTTGGAATCTACAAGTTAGGGAGATAAGCACCCTCTTCTCCCTTTTGTCTGGATCCACAAAAATAATGACTCTTCTCCACTCCTTCCTAAGGCCCTCTGATTTAAAAGATAAGCTAAACTCACACTTCGCTTTTGTAAACCCTGCCAGCCCACTTGCTTAAGAATTTACCTGCATAAGGTCCCTATATAAACTAATGAAAGCTAAAACTGGAGGCTCAGAATTTGTAGACTTGACTGTCCTCTGGGCCCATGTGTAATAACACTTTATTCCTCTGCCTCTCTGAGTGCCACTTGGGTTTTCTCATCATCTAAGTTTCATTTCTGCTGCAACAAAGACACAAATAAGATTATCACATTAATGGAAAAAATGTATAGAAACTGTTACTGAAGAAGATAGTATATTGAAATAAATAAAAAATACTTTAAATTACCATTGTTAAATATATTCAAAAAGTAAAATGAACCATGGACAGAGAACTAAAGGAACTAGAAGAATGATGTCTTACCAAAACAAAGACTATCAATAAAAAGAAAGAGATTATAAAAAGGTAATAAGCACAATTTCTGCAGTCAATACACATACTCATATGAAAAATGAATAGAAGAATTCAATAGAAGATTTCAGCTAGCCAAATAAAGAAGCACTGAACTTAAAAAAAAAAAAAGGTCAATGGAGGTAATCCAGCCTGAGAAACAGAAATTTAAAAATGATGAATTAAAATTAATAGAACATCAAAGACTGTAGGATGCCTTCAAGTGACCCAACATATGCAAAATGGGAGTCCCAGACAGAGAGGAGGGACAAGTGGACAAGAAGAATATCTGAAAAAATAATGGACAATAACCTTCCCCAATGTGATGCAAAAACAAATCTACACCTCCAAGAAGTGCAGTGAACTCTAAATAGAATAAAATAAGAGCAATCTACATTGATACACTTTTTAATCAAATTTTCAAAATACAAAGACAGCAAGAGAATCTTAAAAACAGCAAGAAAGAACCTACTTGTCATATAAAAGAGATTCTCAATACTTTTAACAACCAAAGTCTCTTCAGAAACTTAGGAGGACAGAAGGCAATAGGAAGATATATTTAAAGTGCTGAAAGAATAAAATGCTCAACCTAGAATTGGATCTAGAAAAACTATACATCAAACATGAAGAAGAAATTGAGATATTCTCAGAAAAATAAAAGCATAAGTGTTTATTTTTAGTATCTCTGCTCTACAATAAATGCTAAAGGGATTCATTTGGGCTGAAATAAAAGGACATGAAGCAGTATCTAAAAGCCATACATAGAAATAAACTTGACAGCTTATACATTGGGGGGAAATATTTGGAAACCACATAGCCAATAATAGTGTAATATTCAAAGCATATAAAGAAATCCTTTAACTCAACAAGAAAATGACAAATCAGTTAAAAAATGGGCAAAATATTTGAATAGACATTTCTACAAAGAAGATATATCAATGGCCAAAAAGGATGCTCAACATCATTAGCCATTAGGAAAATGCAAATCCAAATCATGATGAGATATCATACCCCACTCACTAGAATGACCACTAATTAAAAAGTGGGAAATGACAAGTGTTGGAGAGAATGTGGAAAAATAGGCATATATATATATTCATTGCTGGTGAGAATGGAAATAGTGGGAAAAAGTTTGGCAGTTCCTCAGAAAGTTAGGTATAAAATTACCATACACCCTAGCAATCCCACTTCTTCCCAGTTAAAAAGCTGAAAACAGGGGCTTGAACAGTATTTGGGGACTGATTTTTCATAGCAGCCTTAATCATATTTGCCAAAAGATGGAGGCAACCCAAGTGTCCATCAGCCTATGAGTGGATAAACAAAATGTGGTCAATGGAACATAATTCAGCTGTGAAAAACAATGAAGCTCTGATTCATGCAACAACGTGGATGAAACTTAATGGCAGCATGTGGAATGAAGTAAACCAGACACAAAAGGACAAATATTGCATGATCTTACTGATATGAAATTATTAGAATAAGCAAACTCAGAGTCAGAATCTAAAATATAGTTTACCATGGGGATGGGGATGGGGTGGGGTGGGGAATAAAGAATTGAGGCTTAAAATATACAAAGTTTATATTTGGGACAATGGGAAATCTTTGGTAATGTATGCTATTTTGGTAATGGTTGTAATGGTAACACAAAACTGTGAAAATAATTAACAGTACTGAATGATATATTTGAATAAAGTTTAAAGGAAAATTTAAAACATCCTTTCATCCCTGGGATTATCACAGTGATGAAAGGATGTTTTAAAGTTGAAAATCAATCACCAAGGAACAGAGCGAGTGGACATCTGCAAGCAAGAGAGTCCCATCCATTGGCTGTATGGGACTGAAGCCCCCTCTTAATTAGAGGTGGAGTGGGCATCACAATCCCAGAATTGTCAGGATTGGGAAATGAAATATGACTATAGTGGACTTAGCAACTTATATCATTGATATGGAGGCAGTGGCCACTGGAGGTTCTGGGGTCAGGGAGAGGGAAAACAGGTGAATACGGGGGCATTTTCAGGACTTGGAAATTGTCCTGAATGACATTGCAATGACAGATACAGGCCATTATATATCTTGCCATAACTTACAGAATTGTGTGGTAGAGACTGTAAGCTACAATGTAAACTATAATCCATACTTAGTGGCAATGCTTCAAAATGTGTTAATCAATTACAATGAATGTACCACACTAATGAAGAATGTTAATGTGGGTAAATGTGGGCTGTGTGGGACTGGGACAAATGGGAATCCCCTATATTTTTTATGTAACATTTATGTAATCTAAATCTTTTAAAATAAATAAAAAATTTTAAAAATGAAAACAAGGAATTCATCCCTGGGATTATCACAGAGATAAAAGGATATAATATTTATGTAATCTATCTTCCTGTATTAAATTTTGATGTCCAAGCCTCTCATTTATGAGGCATATTGAACATCTTTGGGTTTAAAATAGATGAGATATGCCTTGCACTTCAAGGCCTTGGACAGTTTGGAACAAGGTTTCTTTCATTGGTAAACACATAGATTTAATAAACTGGTTTTGGCAGTAAAAAAGAATCAACCAGTGTATCAGTGTAATATACCATGTTAACAGAAGGAAAGAAAACAAGCCATATGGTAATATCCATTTATTTATAAAAACATTTGTTAAAACTAACTCCCTCTCATGATAAATTAAAAATCAATTCAACAAACAGGGAAAAGGAGAACTACTTCTGTCTGATAAAAAGAAATTATGAAAAGTGCACAGCTAACATCATACTTAGTGAAGGATTGAAAACTTTGGTAATAAAATCAGGAGCAAAATGAGATGCCTGTTCTCACCTTTAATATTCATCATTGTATTGTAAGTGCTAACCAGGGCCACTAATCAAGAAGAAGAAAAAAAGCCATCCAAATTGGAAAGCAAGAACTAAAATTATCTCTATACACAGATGACATAATTTCATATATAGAAAATACTAAGACATAAACACACACGAAAAGCTGTGAGATATAATAAGCAAGTTCAACAAACAGTATTATAGGATCTAAGATCAACATGCTAATATCAGTTGTGTTTCTTTATACTCACAATGAACAACCTGAAAGTGAAATTAAGAAAAAAATTCCATTTACAATATCATCCAAAAGAATAAAATTCTTAGCTAAAAATTTAAAGGAGATGCAAGGCTGTACACAGAAAGCTACAAAACATTGTTGACAAAAATTAAAGACCAAATTGAATGTTAACACATCTTGCATCTTGCATTCATGGATTGAAGAAAATATAATTAAGATGGCAATGCTCCCCATACTGATTTCTAAATCCAGCACAAGCCCTATCAAAATCCATACTGCCACATCTGAAGAAATGGAAAAGCTAATCCTAAAATTCATAGGTAATTGCAAGTAAACTTGAATGCCAGAATAACATGGAAAAAGAATAACAAATTTGGAAGACTCACACCTCTTGATCTCAAAATTTGCTACAAAGCTACAATAATGAAAAAACTGTGATACTGGAATAAACATAGACTTATAGATTGATCGGATAAAATTGAGATTTCAGAAATAAACACATGTATATATGGGAATTGATTTTACATGGGTTCCAATAGGAAATAAATAGTCCCCTCAACAAATGGTACAGGGAAAACTGGATATCCACCTACAAATGAAATATCCACAACCATAACTAGCAGCATATACATTAACTCAAAATGGATCAATGACCTAACTATAAGAGCTAAAACATAAAACTCCTTCAAGAAAACAGAATAAAACTTTAAGGACATGTCATTTGACAATGGATTCTAAGATATGCCAAAGCACAAATAATAACAACAAAAAATAGTTGAAAAAGATACTAATTCTACAAAAACTCTTTCAAAAAATAAAATAAAGAACAGAGACATTATGCAAGTCATTGTATGAAGCCAGCATTGGCTAAATCATATAGTCGAATCACAATAAAGCAATTCAGAATGTATGTTGTTTCCATGGTGGATCAATATTTTTTATTTATATACATTCTGAATTGCTTTTCCAACTACAATTTTGGCTTTTGTTGTATAACCATATAAATGAAGTTTCTATACCACAAATACTAATCAAAAACACTTTTACTAGATTACAGTGAAACATGACCAATTTTTTCTTCAGAACGCAACCTATCTCAATTGAAGGAAAGAGATACTATACTTTCCATTTTGTCTAAAGAAAAAAAAGTCATACCTAGAAATAAAAAGTAGTAAGTACTACACTAACCTGCAACAATATAGAACATTTTTAAAAGTATTTCAGATGCATTATGTCATTTGAGCTCATCACCATTTTGAGAGATATTTACCATGTTTTTTTAAAAAAACACATCAAACGGGTGGGTAGACAAGGAAGGGCAGGTTAGAATACCCAGGGCATGTAACTATGAATCTCATCATCCACTGAGTCAAGACAGGGGAGTATCATGTGCCCCAGGGGAATGGGGAGGAAGGAACAGGAAAGATCAAACAGGGGGTATTTAGTGGTCATGGGAAATGTTTTTCATTACCTTACAGTAATGGACACAGGACATGGTAAATATAAAAAATTATTAAACTGTACTGTCTAAATTGTAAACCATACTGTAAACCATTGACAATGTTGAGTAGCAATGTTTCACTATCTGTATAACAGTTATAACAATGCTACCATCCCCCCTGTAAAAAAAAGGTTTTAATATGGGGTGAGGACAGGGGAAGAAGGTTGGTGTATTAGTCAGGGTTCTCTCTGGAAACAGAATCAGCAGGAGATATCTGTCAATAATATGGAACTCTAAAAGAGTCTCTCACGTGACCGTGGGGACTCACAAGTCCAGGTTCCTCAGGCAAGCTGCAAACCAGGGGCTCCAATGAAAGGTCGTTGATGAGCCTCTGGGAGAAGTTGCCTGTCCAACAACGAGCTGGGAAATTCTCTCTGAATGTTGAAATCACCTCCACTCTTAAGTCATTCAACTGATTGGATAAAAGCACCACCCATCGATAATGCAATCTCCAGCATGCATGGTCCAACTTCCAGTCTGCCCTGAGGAATCTGTCTTCCAACCCCTGCCTGAAGAGAATAATCCTGTCTCACCAGAAGAAAATGCAAAGGAATGCCCTCAGGTCAGTAGCCTGCAAGACATCTCTAATCCTTCTCCTTACCCAGACCCCCCACCCCTCTTGTCTTCGAGACCCATTACTAGATTAAAATCACAACAAGCCCCCAAAGGTGAAATACAAAGTGTGATCCATGAGGAAGTACCTTATACTCTGAAAGAACTGCATGAGTTTTCCAACTTATATAGACAGAAATCAGGGAGATTGGTTGGTACCTGCCTCGTGGCTGGGAGGAGGTACAGACTCTCTGGGGCAAGGTGGAGGCTGGGCTGTGCATGCTGGAGTTAGGCTGGTACCTGCCTCAGGGCTGGGAGGAGGTCCAGACTTCCTGGGGCAGGCCGGAGGCTGGGCAGTACAGGCTTCCATTTGGCTTGTACCCACCCCACTTCTGGTACCAGCTGTATTAGTCATGGTTCTCTCGGGAAACAGAATCAGCAGGAGATATCTGTGAATAATATGGAACTCTAAAAGAGTCTCTCACGCGACCGTGGGGACTCACAAGTCCAGGTTCCTCAGGCAAGCTGCAAACCAGGGGCTCCGATGAAAGGTCGTTGATGAGCCTCTGGGAGAAGTTGCCTGTCCAACGATGAGTTGGGAAATTCTCTCTGAATGTTGAAATCACCTCCACTCTTAAGACATTCAATTGATTGGATAAAAGCACCACCCATCGATAATGCAATCTCCCTGATTGATGCAGATATAATCAGCCATCCACGCAGTAAACTCACTGGTGATCAAAGTCCACAAATGCTCCCGTATTACAATTAGCCCAGTGCTTGCTGGAACAAACACCTGGACACAACTACCTGGCTGAGTTGACACATTAGCCTAACCATCACAGTTGGGTATATGACAGTCTCTAGTATTCTGTGTGTGACTTTGCTGTGATCTAAATCTTCCTTGAAAATTAAATGAAAATTTGGGAAAAACTGGGTAATGAGAGGGGGAAGGTGTCATGGTACAGACTGGACACCCGATAATGCAGTCAAGAAAAAAAAATTTTTTTTAATTTTTTGTTGTTTTTTTCCATTTTTTGAATGTCCCAATCCGTTAATTATATTTTATTTTTAGTTTTTTTTCTGAGTTTCCATGTATTTTATCTCTTGCATTTAAGCTTATCATTATTATTTCATTTTCCTATTAATTGTATTTGGTTATTATATGGGCTTCATCTTCAAGGAAGGTTTATTTTTTTTTTTTTATTTTTTTTTTTTTAACATACAGATTTCTTTCTTTTTTTTTTTTTATTATGGGTAAAAATCAAAATTCTCACAATACATACAAACATTTGTAAAATGATATATAAATATATATGCATATATGTGTATTTGCTTACAAAAATGTTATTTTATATATATATATATACATATATTTTAAGAGGTGCTTAGATTACCTAAAATATTATACGGAACCCACTCGGATTCCCATGTTGCCCACCTCCCACACCTCTGGATTGGGGGAAGAACTATGGACTAGAGTGGACTTGATGGTATTCTCTTGCTCACATATGGTGATTCTTGCAATGCAAGAAATTATAACAATGAGGTGGAGCCAGTGGCCACTTGACAGTTTTTTGGGTAGGGAGGGGATGAGCAGTTGAAATACAGGGGCTTCTTTGGGAGTTGGAGGTTGTCCTGAGTACTGTTGTGGCAATGGATGTAGGCCATTTTGAATCAGCACACACCACTCAGGACTGAGTGGGAGAGAGTGTGGTCTGCAGTGTGAACTGTGGTCTATGGTTGGTGGCAGGGCTCCAGGATGTGTAGGTTCGTTGAGGTTGGTGGGCCACACTGTGGGAGATGTTTGTGTTTCAAGGAAGGTTTAGATCACAAAAGGGTTACAATGGGGGCTGCAGAGGATCATTGGTGGGGGGTGTCTGGGATGGGGGATCCATGGGAGGAAGTTGATCTGAATATATATGAAAGATATATAAAATTGTTCAAATGATCAAGGGATGGGACATGGTCATGGTGAGTAGACAATCACTCAATAAGTGAGGGAATACTGAATTCCTAGCCTGGAGAGCTCTGCCACATTCTCCAAGGGAGCAGCAACAGTACCCCGAGTGCAGGGGCAGTGCCTGGCAAAAGAGGATAGTCCACTGATGGGTTCTTGTTATTGATGACTGGCCTTACGAGTCATTGCTCTTGTAATTGAAACTTAGCCTTCTGTTATAAGGTGCCTTAGGGTTGCCACCTGAGAGCCTCCTTGTTGCTCAAATGTGGCCTCTCTCTAAGCCAAACTCTGCATATGAATGCATTACCTTCCCCCCAGCATGGCACATAACTCCTGGCGATGAGCCTCCCTGACAATGAGGGATTAATACCAAGTGCCAACTGGCAATACAACTGGAAAAAGACCTTGAATAAAAGGGGGAAAGGGTAAAGGCAAATGAGTTCATGTAGCTAAGGGACTTTAAAGAGAGTCGGGAGGTCATCCCAGAGGTAAAGCTTACGCACACCTCAGTGGGATCTGATAGAACACCAAAGTGGATATCATCCCACGCAGAGGGGCTCCTGAGGGCTCTGGAGACACCCAGGTCCTATATAAGGGGGGATAACTCCAGAGATTGATGCCTTATCAGTGGGCTGTACTTTGGAATCTGTGCTCCTTAGAGTGACAGAGTTGGATTCAAATAAGCCCTCCCTGCACATGGTCCATCAGTCCCTTCTAATCAAACCTATATGTGATGCTGGAGATTGTAGGCATAACTTCCAGAGACTGGAGCCTGTGGCTTGCCCATGTGCCAGCTGTGCCTGGAATCTTGGTGGAGCTGCAACTCATATTCTACAGCTCAAGGGATTCACCCAAGTCACCTGATGAGGAGATGATGATGACAATGGCCATCCCAAAGACTTGAGAGAGCCTGAAGCTGCAGGCAGGATAATTCCATCCACTTTATCCATGGGATATAAGCCCATCTCACTTGGAGGTGCAGTGTACATCACCATCCCAGACTCCTCAGGATTGGGGGAAGAGCTATGGGCTAGAGTGGACTTAATGGTATTCTGTTGTAAATATATTGTGATTCAAGCAATGGAAGAAATTATAACAGTGAGGTGGAGCCAGTGGCCACTAGATGCTTTCAGGGCAGGGAAGGGAAAAGCAGTAGTAAAACAGGGGCTTTTTCAAGACTTGGGAATAATCCTGAATGACATTACAGTGACAGATATAGTCCATTTTACATCAGCATAAAACATGCAGAACTGTGTGGGAGAGAATGTGGTCTACAATGTGAACCATAGTTCATGCTTAGTGGCAAAGCCCCAGGATGTGTATATCCATTGCAAGTGATGTGCCACACTAATGAAAGATGTTTATGTGGGATGTTTTGGGAGGTGTGGGGAGGAGGGGAACATGGCAATCCCTGTAATTTTTGTTTAACATTTATGTAATCTAAGCATCTTTAATATATATATATATATAGATTATAGATATAGATATAGATAGATGATATAGATATAGATATAGATATAGATGATATAGATATAGATATAGATATAGAT